>CABHPP010130638.1:8292-40534 GCA_902168425.1 Peromyscus attwateri | reverse complement strand
CTTTTTCTTGCTTTTTCACAGTAGCTGTTGTGATGTGCTAGGAGGCTTGCTTCCTTCCTCCTGAGCCTCTTTACCCCCAGTTGTTGACAAAGCTGGTTTCCTCCCCTTTTTCCAGTGCTCTTCTCAAATGTCACAATCGCAAGGGGTCCTTCCTAAACTAATATATCTATAGCAGTGGCCCCTGTTATCTGTTCAGTTTTATTTTTACTCCATCAGCCTCATACTTATATAAATGTATTAATTGTATCTCTCTCACTAGCGTGCAAACACCATTAGATTTTTACCCATTTTACTCAATGGGCACTACCATGGTGCTTAGAGCAGCTTTTGGGATAAGGTTGACACTCAATAATTTTTAGAAAATCAGTCCCTTAACCATTGTCTCCCCTAGCAGACTTTTAAGATTCCTAGAGGCAGAAAACCTTTCATCCTGTATTCCCATAGCATCTAGTTTGCAACAGGTGATAAATATATATATTGAATGAATGGATGAACGAGTCATTTGTGTGGGCTTAAAAAAAAAAAAAAAAACACTTTCCCTAGTGGCCATTACTTATGACAGAAATTAGAATTGTCATTTGTCTGGCTTCTCAGTACACTGATCCCACATAAAGTATGACTTTCAGTAGGGGCCTCAGTGAGTAAGTGAAGACTATCAAGGAAGAGTAAACGGGAATCTACTCTGTCCGTAACCACCCCCAAGGTCTGCAGTGCTGACTAGTCCAATGTCTTGGTGCAGTTAGAAAATAACCTTTGGTTATACACAGAGATGTGAAAGCCCCCAAGTCACCCTGACTATCCCTTTGGGCCAGCCTAGATCTTAAAGTCTTACTTCCCAGACAAAAAGCAAGATGAGTGTGACTTCTAAGAGTCTTACTTTCAGTTATTGCATTTGAATTTCAGGAGAGTAAATCTTAATTTAAACCCTTGTAGCTTTGATTAGTTTCCTTAAAAACTTTTCCTGACAGTTCTCTATGCGTGTGTGTGTGTGTGTGTGTGTGTGTGTGTGTGTGTGTGTGTATGTGTGTGTGTGTATGTATGTGTGTGTGTATGTGTGTGTGTATGCATGCATACATTATGTATGTATGCATGCATGTATGTATGTTTGTATATGTGCTGCCAAAGGACACTAAGCAAGAATTAAATCTCCCATTTAGAGGTAGCATAGCCTTAAAATAATCTATTTTCATTTCTTTTGTGGTTTTATATTTGTGTAAATGAAAACACTAGAAATGAACCGGGAGCCCTAAAATCACAGGATGTGTTTTCCGATTTGCCGAGATGCACTTGGTTGCCCCTGACAAGACTCTTATCTCCCTCCTCCCTGTTGCCCACCAGCTGCAATCCTGCTGGCCTTTAATCCCAGCCCTTGGGAGGCTGAGGCAGGTTGATCTCTGAGTTCAAAGCCAGTCCCGTCTACAAAGCAAGTTCCAGGAGAGCCAGGACTACACAGAGAAACCCTGTCTTGAAAAAAAAAACAAAAACAAAAAACAAAAAACAAAGGCAAAGCCTTGGTAAGTAGCTGTGGCTGATGGAAATCCACCAAGGGAACAGAGGAAAGGTTCCTAACAACTTCGCTCTGGGTGCACTACCAACCTTGCTAGATCTGGTGCTGTGACTCCATGGATTGTATCTCCATTTGGTCTGAAATCCCTATCATCAACAGTTCTTGATTTTCTTCAGGTTTTAGTTCACTAACACGAATCTACATTAGTTTTAGATTTCTACCACAAGTCAGGGACTATAAGGACTTGACTCTAATTCAAGGATGGATTCAGAAATGGCCTCATCCCTCAAGGAGCTCCACCCATTGGGGGGGGACAAAAGTAACAACAGTTGTAAAGGTTTTGACAGGGCCAAAAACCTTTGGGTGGGCAAATTTAGAGTATATCAAATGGCACCCCAGAGCTTGGTGTGATCTAGTCTCCAGTAGGGGGCCAAACACTGAAACCTAAGTTAGGATAAAACTGCATAGTATCGCAATCATCAGCCCCAAATCCCTAATGACCAACTGAGTCAAGCCGTTGTCAAGGACAAAGGTTAGAATCCCATATTCCATCAATCTAATAATAAAATTACCTAATTGATCATATTAAGGAACTATCACAATGAAGTAGAGAGAAGACACTTAATTGATAGTCTTCTCACTCACCAAGCAGTTAAAGCCAGTAAGGAGAGATGGTTCATTCATTCAGATATTCACATAGTTAACTTAGCTTTGCTTCCGGGGCTACTGTATGGCTCTAATCACAGGACAGGTACCATCTGAATATAAACAAGAATCCACTTTAAATCGTCTGTGTAATACCTCCTCTAAACAACCGACTGGGACACCTAAGGGCTAAGATAACCCCTTCAAAGTGGGATTACTGTATTAGTAATAGTAGTAGTGGGATATAAACTTGCTTGGGTATGTGGTCTTTTTGGAGTGTTTGCTTCTAACATAGAACTTGGGATGTTTAACATAGTTAAACTTGGGATGGTTAATGACTGTAATTTAGTAATGGGACAATATAAGAGCTCATCACATTAAAACAGAAATACTTGGGAAACCCATCGTTTTTAATAGCATGCCATCTGCTTGGCACTTACCAGCAATGGATTTATCCTGCTTAGTACAGATGATATTGGGGGTAAAAATCATAGATTATACGACGGGTTTCCGAGCTCTTTACTGTTATTAATTTGCAAGCCTGTAAATGAACATTTCCCCAACATAAAAACCAATTATTTTTCAACTCTTACCCCAACTAAGGTTGCTATGGGCACCGCATAATATCTGTTCTGACACCAACAGATTGAGTTAAAGTCACCAGAGATGTCTCCAAATTAAGAACCTCAAACAGAGTTTACCAGCTTTGCCACTGTGCTCCGCAGCAGGATGCTCTTTTCGCCTTGCTGGGCCCTCTAGTTTAATCCTCCAGAAAGAGAAAATTTAGAGGGACAAGGACTAAATCATTTTCTTTTGAGCACAGCATTTTCAAATGGCTGCCCTGGGTCCTAAGCCCCGTCGCAGCGGACAGGAGCTAGAGGTGCCCTCTCTCTGCAGAGCAGGGACTCTGGCGCCCTAGTACCTGGACTGGGAAGGGAGAAAGGAAACTCCCACTCACAGTCAGGTACTACTCGGGTGCACTGGGCAGGCCCCGAGCCTTGAGGAGAAACCGGTAACCAGGTTTGGGAAGGTTTGAGGAGGTAGCAAACGCTGTTTCCTATGCAGCCAAAGAGTAGGACGCACAGGTCACAGGCTAGAAGTTAAACTGTTACCCAGCCTGCGCTTTGTCCCCGCGTTGTCTGCAGCCCAGGCACGGAGGTACACTTGGCTGGTGAAGAAAAAGGTTGGCTTGGAGCAGGAGACAGGAGTTGCTACCGCCCTGAAACTGCAGGCGAGGGAGCACCGCGACCCAGCGACCCAAGCCACAGCTCCGGACGGAAAGCTCAGAGCCAAGCCGGCTCGCCTCCGGGATGCAGCGTCCCCTAGCCAGCTAAGCTGCCCGGGTTCCGCTCTGCCCTTTCGCCGCAGGGCAGCGCCCTGGCTCAGTGGCTCCTTAGCCCCTGCGTGCCGTGCACCCAGCTACCCTGCCGAGCGCCCTCCCGCCCCGGGGCGATCTCCCAGGCACCGCAGCTGCACAGACCCTGTCTCCAGCGCGGGGACAAACTTCCTCCCTCCGGTTCCCCAGGGCCGGCAGTTGTTAGCTGGCTTCCACCACGGGTCCCTTTTGCTGCTCTGGCTGGGAGAGAGCTTTCTCTGCCCCCTCTCCAACCTCCTGTCACCAGCGCTCAGCGGTTCCCGCACATCCTCTCCAACAAAGCCGGGGCCCGGAGGCGACCCGGCAAGGGACTAGGACCGGCGGCTGGAGCATCGGAGCCCTGACAAGACATCCACGCCCCGGAGAGCGCAGCGAGAAGGGGCGGCGGGAACCAGGCGAGGAGAGAGGGGTAGAAAGTGTCCTGCTCCGGGCGCGAAAGCCTCCTGGGCTGATCCTCCTCGCCCAGCTGCCCCTGGCCGAGTGCATCCTGCTGTCCCAGTGGGACTGGGCAGGGCGGAGGGGGAAGCGGTGCGGACTCTGTGGCCTGATGGACCAGCCGCTCCCTTACCTCTGTCCAGAGTAAGCGGCTGGACCACTGTCAATGTCGCCATGTCTGCCGTGGGAGCCGAAGTGACGCTCGGCTTCAGCATCAGCCACCGCTTGTAGTGAGAAAAAGAGGAGGAGATTGGGGGCGGGGGTGGAGAGGGAAGACGGAAAGGAGGGGGAGGAGGGGGAGGCAGGAAGGTGGTGATGGAGGAGAAGAAAGCTCGGGTGGGTTGGTAACCAGATGGAGACTCAACTGTTCCGCCGAGGAGAATCTTCAGACGCGGCGCCAGGCAGGGCAGGTATCCGCGAGCGCCTGCATGGCCAGGCGCTGAGAAAGGAACGCTCAGCCCTAGAACTTTGCTCCTCCACCCTGGAGCTCTGGCTGGGTGTAGCTGGTTAGCTGTCTTTCAACTTTCCACCCAAGCTTAACGGTCAGAATGCACTTGTACACAGAGAAAGAGGAGACGGAAATGATAAAGAGAGGTGGGGACACATTTTTTTTTTTCCAGATTAAGAGAATTTTCAACCTATTAATCCCACATCCCTTTAGAGAGAAAACAGCGCTGTCAGTGGGAGATGCTGCTATATCATTGCAGTTGCTGTTAATTTCTGTTGAAGCTTTTTTAGAATGTCCACTCCTAACAGTACGAGGTAACTGACGGAGGGCCAGGGTTCCATAGGTAAATGTTCGTTTAGGAGTTGAGTGTATTGCCTAGGAAATAGCTTGCCTTTGCAAGCAAACTTCCTTACAATGTTTAAAAAAAAAAGTCATTGAAAAATATCTATCTAGGACCCTTTTACATTAATCTAGAAGAAGCTTGTATTCAGGGGTGTTACTTATTGATTAATTAGCATATGTGACAGGAATTGATCCGAGGGTGTTACATACCATTTACTACATCCTAGATTCATTCTTTCCCTGCAGCTGCCGGATTAGCAGGAGATAATATTAAAAGGCTTATTGGAGAATCAGTTGACCAGGATTCAGTTGCTGGAGCCGTCAAATACTGACTTTATCCCAACTTTCGCTAAATTTCCACCAAGCCTTATTTCCTTATCAAACCATGAAGAAGCATGGATAAACCTCCTCTAGGCATAATGGAGATGAGTGAGAACAGTGTCTGGATGACCATGCTGCTCGTTCCTGTAACAGCTAAATCATCATTGTGACTACCAAGAAACTGTCAGAGGCAGACACTGGGTTGCAGCAAAGTATTTGCATATAATCAATGCCATGTTCTTCTAATTACACCAAGAGGTAGAAAGCAACAGACTTTCACCAATGATTGAGGTAGTCAAAGATGATTGGCCCTCTATCCATTCAACAGATCCTTAGTGACACACTGATAGCATAGTCTTTAAGTATTTTTAGGAAAAATTTGATCATGAACTTCAACTCTTAATCACGCATACTATCTGACAAACTCACAGTCTCTTGTAGATCTCCAGTCTTCTCATCTGCCAAGCAAGAGAAACAGCTTCCTTCAGTTGCACAGTGATCTGGTAAGAGGAGAAAACTGAGTCTACTCTGCAAGGTCACTGAGATTTATGAGCTGCTGCTAATCCTGTAAAAAAGGGATATGTTCCAAATCATAAACATACAAGTAACATTGTATGGATTGAGTGGGTTGTATTTATGTTTTTAGGTATATATATATATATATATATATATATATATATATATATATATACCTGAAAACACACACACACATATATACATATACATACATATGTATACACCCATATATGTATGTATATAAACATTTATACACATGTGTGTGAGTATGTGTGTGTGTGAGAAAGAGAGTGTGTAGAACAACAATTAGAGAAATAGAGACCATGAATTTGAGAGAGCAAGGAGGCAGTACATGGGGAAGAGTAGAGGGAGAAAAGAGGGAAATTATGTAATTATACTTTAATCAAAAATGAAGGAGAATTTAAAAAGGAAGAGACTTTGTGGTGCTGCAGAGATGGCACAGTGGTTAAGAGCACATACTGCTCTTGCAGAGGACCGAAGTTCAGTTCCCAGTACATCCATCAGATGGCTCACAGCTCCCTCTAACTCCAGCTCCAGGGGTCTCTGACACCTCTGGCCTCCTCAGGCATCTACGCTCCCGTGAACAGATCCACACGGACATATAATTAAAAGTAAAATAAATCTTAAGCAATGAATGTACTTTGAGAATAGCAGACTCTATAAATTTATTAGTAAAAGCTACCAATTATTTATTATTAATATTTACTAGCTTATTAGTAGCTATTTATTAGTTGAAGAACTATGCTAGGGACTGGCCATGCCAAGGCTGACAAAATTTAACTCTCTTTCTTTCTACTTAGTCCTGGTTACATGATAAACAGTGAACAAAGCATATAATTTTGTTCAGGAAATGCCTTAAACAATACAGAAAGAAAACATTGTGGGAGAAGGAGAAGGAACCAGTAACTCTAAGCAATTATCAGCATACACAGGTCCTAAAGGAGGTAACGGGAAGGAGAAACCCAATTGTGTGCCATGATAGCAGAATGTATTTCAGGGTTTTGCATACAATATCAAAGCTCATTCAATAACTAAGGATGGAAAAATACCAATCCCTTGGCCATTAATGTAATTCTTTAAACAAAATTCTTGTACATTAGCAACTTGATTCATCTCTCTAAAAGCCTTAATTGTACCTCTTTCAGCATAAACTTCAGATTGCGAGGTTTATGATGGCAGGATTTTAACTTTTTGCTTCCTGATGGTTCTCCAGAACCAACATTTTATAGCATGTTTCTTAACTTACGTTTGCGTTCCTTAATTGAAAATTTACTCTACCGTATTTTTTATGTTGTCTCCTTTATTCAAGAACTAAAAGAAGAAGCATCATTCACCAGGTATCCACCCGTTATTATCCCCAGTATTGGTAAATTCAGTATGCTTGCTGATGTCTAAGCACTTGTAGAAAATGGATACTATGTCAGCAAGCGTAATCGGTTGTTCTCAATAAATTTACTTGTGAACTAGAGTTTGTCATCATCTTTCCAAGACATGGAGAGACATAGGAAAATGTACTAAACTTCTTCTGTGTCCACGCTCAGATATCATGCACAATAGTCTGGTCACCTCAGTTCCAAATGTTGTTTCATCAAGGTTAGTGTGCTTGACTTATCATGTGCTGTTCCCTTTCTGTCTCTATCAGAGTTGTTGAGATAAATGTAATTACGTTTTAGTCATAACTGTTTGATTACCCAGTCATTATATTATTTCCTTAGAAGATATCCAATAGTTGAATTCACTGGCAACTGAATTTACAACATTATTGACTTAATAAACACTTTATTAAGCACCTTGCATGTTCAAGGGTTGCACTGTGATATTCTCCCAGTCTTTCCAGCCCTGGTAAGCAGGTATTTTTATTCCATCTTGGAGATAAATAAACTAGTGCTCAGAGATCTTAAACTACCTTCATAGTAACTGCATCTAGACATAGAAGCCACTAGGGTTTTAGGAAAGAAACTCTAACACTTTACTTCATTGAATATTTAGTGTTTCAGACATTTATTTCACAATCACAGGTGTAAGTCTCCTTCATATTCTTCCCCCGCCAACACCTCCACAGCCATTCTTCTCTTGCTTGAGACACAGTCAGAGGCAGGAATGTATGGAGGCAAACATTCTGTTTCCAATGTAAACCAATACAGCTAATAATAAAACAACTGTCTGCTTTGAAATATAAAATCTGTTCTTGCTAGAAATTTCATTCAAAGCTAGTTAAATCTTCTTCCCTTAATTGAATCTTTTTAAATTACATGGCAGAATCAAGAAAAGGTTTGCAAAAAGCATTAGCATACCAAGAAAATATGTTTAGCCAAGTTTTGAATGGAGTATAATAAGCACAGTTTCATATGAGAAAAATAGCACCTTCTAACTGAAACTCTATCACCCGGAGCGTTAAACATTATTTTTGACTGATTCATGGTATCATCATAGCTTTCCTAACTCCCAGGGCTTTGTCAAAACACCACTACATTAAGATGTAGAATCAACCTACATGTAATCAACTTCAGCATGTAAACATTTTAACTCATTATTAGAAAAAAATTCTGGCTGTATTTATTGTCTTCTTATTTTGTTTTGGTAACTACTTGTGTATTGCTTCAACAGACTCTTTGTATACTTTCTCTTTGACAGACACTGTTCTAGGCACTTAGGATAATGAAGTATACAGAAGAATAAATCCTGTTTTTACTTACTGTTTGTATTACAAAGAAGAAACAAGAAGGAGTAATTAGGCATTGAGTAATATGTAGAGATTGGAAAAGTTGGCAATTAAATTAGTTCTAGAAAAATTTCAGGTTCACTGAAGGTAGAGGTACAAAATATAGCATCTTAGAGAATAATTGAACCTTGCAAGCCAGGATGGCAGATAGAAATACCTGGTTCAAATCAAGAGTTTGTTGTAGACTATGAGAAAAGAAAAAGCCATTGAGAGTCAAAGAGTGGAAAAGAACATAATTAATAGAAATGTAATGAAACTTTTGCTTCATGCCAATTGCAAAACAAATGACAAATAATATTGAAGGTTAAAGGAAAAATTGCTTGGTAGCATCTACAGTAAAACTTGGTAACATCAGAATGAAGAGTTACTAATTCAGAGTTGAATATCAGAAAATTAAAGACGAAATAAAAATATTACAAGTCAGTTCTCATTATTTTTAATTTACCTCAAACTAATAAAAACCATTTTAGAGGGAGGAAAGCTGAAATCTGAATAATTTTTCTTTAGTTATAAGAGCTTATCTATATTTTCTCATGTCATTAATTATCACATAACTTATCAATATAATATTTTTATTCTGCTTCTGTGTGCAAATAGCATGATTTATAAATATAAAGACTTCCTGATTTGTGAATGTTTTGTTTATGTCTATTTGGTTCATATAATAGAAAATAATCTTGTTATCATCTTTAGTTTATTACATAATTGGCATAAAGTGAAAGGTTCATTTTGTATTGGACATCATTTTGAACTTACAGTTTAAGTCATAGGTGATCTTTTAATAAAGGAATTTAAATTTAAAGCTTTTAAGTTTCTTTTTTTTATTATGCACCCCAACCTCACATTTTCCTAAATTCACACTTAATGCTTCTTAGGGCAGCACAGGAGATAAAAGAGACCCAGTAAGCACAAATACAAGAAGAATTATATACAACTCATCTTTTCTCACAATTTTTCTATATTTATTATCTTTTGGTCCTCACAACATTTAACATTTTTATCACTATAAGCTTAAAGTTTTGAGATTATTCTGAGTAAAAGATTGTATTTGTTTGTTTTGGTGATGCTGGCATAGTATAATATAGTATAGTCCTTGGTATAGTCCTTCACAGGTGCAAGCTACCTTGTCTACCACTGGCCTACTAAGCCCCAGCTCCAGATAGCCAAATCAAAGATTTTACATCTAACCTGCTGTATACCAACCACTAATCTATGGCTTTTGTTTAGTTTTGATAAAGGAAGAAAAATAAAACATAAACCACCAATAAACTAGACAAACTTAGGTAGAGGTAATCATAAACACTGGTTCTATAAGGACTGGTTTTGCAAATTTTATCTAAGAAATAGTTCCAGGAATGCCTCACTGGTAATTTTACACTAGCCATGATGACAGCAAATACTATATAGGAAAGTTACTTTTTTTTTTTTTCTAGAAAACCAATTATGATGCACTTGTGCCATAGCCCATGTGGTGGTTTGAATGAAAATGGCCCCCATAGGCTCATATATTTGCAAGTTTAGTTCCCAGTTGGTAAATTGTTTGGAAAGATTAGGAGGTGTGTCCTTGTTGGAGGAGGTGTGTCCTTGTTGGAGGAAGTGTGTCCTTGAGGAAGGAGGTGTGTCTCTGTTGGAGGAGGTGTGTCCTTGTTGGAGGAGGTGTGTCCTTGTTGAAGGAGGTGTGTCCTTGTTAAAGGAGGTGTGTGCTTGGTGGAGGAGGTGTGTCCTTGTTAAGGGAGTGTGTCCTTGAAGGAGGTGTGTCACTGAGGATGGGCTTGGGTGTTTCAAAAATCTAAGCCGGGCCCAATGCTGTTCTCTCTTTCTACTGCCTGCTGATGAAGGGTCATAATGTAAAGCCCCCAACTACTGCTCTAGCACCACAGATCTGCCACCATGCCCCCTGCCATGATGATGATGGACTGACCCTCTGAAACTATAAGCTAGTCCCTAATTAAATGCTTTATTTTATAAGAGTTGCTTTGGTCATGGCGTCACTTCACAGCAATAGAACAGTGACGAAGACAGGCCACAAAAGAGTCACACTGTACTTGATACAACTGATCTTTAAACAATACATCCATACTGTCTTTGATGTATTCCTTACTGACCAGGACACTGGACTTGGGATAGAGTTAGAAATAAGACCTCTTCATGTTATTACTAATGAATTTATGGAATAATTGGACAGGATATAGAAGCATCAAATTAGAACATGACGTATCCCCAAGAAGAAATGATACTATAAATTTGTATGTTGTAAATGTATAACAGAAACAGAAAGGAAGAAAATCTGTATTGGGAACTGTTTTGGAAATTGTTTCTCTTCTTCTGGGAGAAACCAGGGATATTTTCTTTCTTTTATGTAGACAATAAGATGATTTTTCTCTTTGAGCATTAAGAGACAGACTTTGATTCAGGGCTATCTAATTAAGCAGGTAAGATCTTCTAAAGGATTTCATGGAAAACTAAGGAAGGCAGTGAAGACACCATTGGATCCTCTGTAATGCTGAGAATTAACCATGGTGACTGTAACCACCACGTTGCTCTTTAACAAGGACCCTGAGGCCTTGTTTTTGAATTGTAGCTTCAATTCAATTTTCATTACATTTATGCATTTATTCGTGGAGTGTTTATGTGTAAGGGAGGGATATGCAAAAGTGCCAGGGTGCATGAGCAGAGGTCAGGGAACAACTTGCAGAGAGTCAGTCTCTTCTTCCGGGAGTTCTAGGGATTGGACACAGATCATCAGTCTTGTCCACAGACACATTTGCCTGCCTTAGAATGAGGGAGAGGGTGAGAACGAGGCAGAATATGATCGACTAAGACACCCACAACCTCCTGTGCACAGGTGCATGCACCCTCCCTGCTACACATTCACAGTAAAATCTCCTGGGTACAGATTTTAGCCTTATTTAAAAGATGATTCAAAGAGCTTTCTCTTTAAAAGCACCTCACCTTGTTGCTTTGACTTCTTTAAATCTAGCTCCCCTTCTTCCAGCCAGCAATACAATTTTCCTCTCACTTTAGTGCTGTAGGATTAATTAAGGATATTAGGAGGAAATGGACATAAAGGCCATTTTCAAATTCTTCTCACATTCTTTCACAGCACAGTAATTGGGCAACAGAATTTACACAAGGCATGCTGAAAAACATATATGTCAGTAATTAGTAACTTTAAGAGCTAAACGCACCATTGACATGGACAGCACATTCGGAAGAATCCCACAGTTGGTTTTTGTCCCCCACTGAGATCGTTTAGAGGGGGGGAAATGATACAATTCAAATATGATCCTTCCAATCCAAATATAAAACTTAAAGAGTTTCTCAAGTTTATTAGTGAGAGCAAATTCCGCTTCTCTAAAACAGCTCCACTCTTGGCTTCTTGGCTCCCTGGTTCTTCCGTCACGCTTGAGCTCTGTCCGTGCAAGCAGACCTTTCTGGGGCTTGATTCTCCTGCATCTCAGACCCCTCTGAGTCTGCACAGTACTCAAGGCAGACCTGCTTCCTGGAATGCACTGTCTCTGAGAAGTCTCCTCTTACAAAGATTTTTTTTAAAAGCAATTATTTCTTGTTCAAATCATTTACTCATATATTAGATCTGCTTAAGGCTTTGTTATGGCTTCTTGAGAATTTTACTGTGAAGAATAAGAAAAAGACAAAAGTTTTAACTCTGCATTAGTGTCTCAAGGTACCTATTACCTGGGATCATTTGAATCAGTTATGCCATATCACGTATATAAATATTTTTATCTAGACTCTCAAGTCAAAGCTAGACTTCCAAAGTAGAGAGAGCAAGCAGACTTCACACCATTATCTAGGTAAAATAAAGTCAGTAACGAATTCTGGTAAGCCTTTATTTATCTATTTATCCTATCAATTTTATTTGAGGGTGTGTGTGCTTGTGCTGTTTTTTTGGGGGGGGGGGTTGGGTTTTTTTTTTTTTTTTTTTTGAGACCAAGTTTCTCTCCGTGCATCCCTGGCTGTTCTGGAACTCACTCTGTAGACCAGGCTGGGCCCAAACTCAGAGAGATCCCCCTGCCTCTGCCTCCCAAGTGCTAGGATTAAAGGCATGCATCACTACTGCATGGCATAGTCAATTCTATTTTTGATAAGGGTTTTGCTTTGAAAATTTAAGGATGAATCAGTGTATATGGTAAACAATTCAAGGATTATCCCAAAAGCCTACCCACCATTAATAAATAGACACACACACACACACACACACACACACACACACACACACACACACGCTGGCTTGCATGTGTGTATGACATAGACAGACAAGCAGGTTCATCTACACACAAAAAAACTTAGATAAGATTCAGATACATATGTTTTACTTAATTGCAATAATATTGCTATATTCATGCAAGTAGAGTCACATAAACTTTCTTGCCTAATTTCAAAATGTTTCATCAAAGAAGTATTTCATGCATTTTCAGATTATTACTGGGATTTTACTCTGAAACAGTACCAAAAAAAAAAAAAAACCAAAATAAAAAAAAAAAACCCAGCTTTTTATTTATGTTGGACAGGGGAAATGGATCCGGGTTACAAATTGCTTGCTGCCAAACCCGAGGATCTGAGTTTGGATCCCAGAACCCATGAAAGATGTGGAGTGTGGGCAAACATCTATAACCAAGCACTGGAGGGGGGAGGTATAAGACAAGATCACTGGGGCTTGCTGGCTATCAGCACAACCAAAAACCAGCCAGACTAAGGTTCCATGAGAGACCCTGTTACAAGGGAATGAGGCAGAAAATGATAGACTAAGAAACCAACCACCTTCTGTGGACTCTCAGTCCAAGTGCATGCAACCCCCCACCCCACAGCATCCACAGTACCCCACATATTATTTATGAACGTGAGTTCTACTCATCTGTGGCCTTCTACACTTTGATTACCCACCGTGAATGTGCCCATTTCCACTTATAGAATTTGGG
Organism: Peromyscus attwateri; assembly: GCA_902168425.1. Taxonomy (NCBI): domain Eukaryota; kingdom Metazoa; phylum Chordata; class Mammalia; order Rodentia; family Cricetidae; genus Peromyscus; species Peromyscus attwateri. The sequence goes on along the minus strand of CABHPP010130638.1, from coordinate 27,262 downwards.
ATTATAATAGTAATCATACCTGTGACCAGCTTACTGCTGCCTTGCCATATGCCTGTGATGGCATGCCACTTGATTCCTTTTATTCATATAAATATCACGGAGATTTTAATTTTTTTAAATCTGAAGTGATTAAAATAAAACATGGCTGACACAGAAGGAGCACCATTTTTTCATTTAAAATGTATATCATAGGCTTTCCAGGAATATAGTAGGTCAAAGTGATTGCGGTTGTTTTCTGCTAAGAAACCAATAGTGTGTACATCTAAGGAAAGATAAAATCTGAAAGCTTAAAACTTCCCATAAAAATTTTCAGCTTACAGATAAAACTGCCTTTATTTATCATGTGCACATGATATTTTAAAGCATTGTGGAGTGTGCGTATGTGTTTTTGTGTGTGTGTGTGTGTGTGTGTGTGTGTGTGTGTGTGTGTGTGTGTGTATGTTCTACCTAATGAAAATATGCATCGTCTCACATAGTATTTTCACAATTAGAACATTTTATATCCAGGATCATGGCTTGGGTGAAAAACATGTTATTTGTTGCTAACTTTAATTTTCATGTTGTACAATAATTCATGGATAGGTATTTGTGTATCTGTGTGTTTGTATGGTTTCTGTAGGTATGATGTGTTGGCATATATACATACATAGGTGCATACCTGTGCACGTGTGTGAAGGCCAGAGCAGACCATATGAGGATATCAGACACCCTACTTTATTGCTTTCTCTTTATTCCCTCAAAATAGTGTCTCTTACTAGACCTGGAGCTAGCATGATAGCAAACCCAGCAGCTCTGTCTCTGCTCACAAAGCATTAGGCTTATTATGGATCTGCACCTGACCTTACCTGGACGTTTATGTGGGCATTGGCATCTGAACTCAGGTTCTCATGCTTGAGCAGAAAAGCATTCTTATCAACTGAGCCATCTCTCCAGCATCTAGATACTGGTTTTGTTGAGTATTTTATTTCTATCAATAGAAATAATACAGGAGTGCCCAAAGGACATGGAAAACTACGGTGAGATGTTGAAGTACCTTAATTTTCATGTAAAAAGAAGCCTGGTTCCTTAATTAGCTAAAATATAAAATTTAAAACAACAAGGAATATGATTTTGTTAATTGTAATTCAAAGAAAATTTAAAAGCTAGTGCATACACTGCTCTCTACTGGCCTTATCATTATTGCAGCCATAACCAGTGTCATATTTGTAGTTATGTGAGGTAATGAATTCTGTTTATTTCAAAGGGCTCATAGAAATTTAAGTTCTGTTGATTTATACAACATGGAGACTATATATATATATATATATATATATATATATATATATATAGAGAGAGAGAGAGAGAGAGAGAGAGAGAGAGATGTGCACAAATACTCCTTGAATTTTTATAGTGAAGTCAGTGACAGTTGAGGAGTCTGTAAATGTGTAGTTAACAAACATACTTACCACTAATTATGTGCTAACAGGAAATATAAAATGATGGATATAGACCGTCAGCTCTAAGACATAATGCGTTTCAGTTCAGCTAATAAACTGTGGCCATGGCTACAATGCTTGCTTGTGCTTTCTCTCTGGAAACAAGTGGAGACCTCTAAGGAGGAGGATGGTTGGCTATGAATATTCAGTAATTTACAACGTTGTGACCACCACAATGAACTCCTGCTTCTCTTTCTTTACATTTGCATTCTCTCTCCTTACATCGCATCATTTGCCTCCAACAACTTCATTGGTACTCTTTGAACACATAGGAGAACATTTTAATAGTGGTGGTTATAGGGGGAGAGGAGAGAGAGAGAGAGAGAGAGAGAGAGAGAGAGAGAGAGAGAGAGAAATGAAATGAGAGAGAGAAATGAGAGAGGAGAGAGTTCTTATTCATTGTGTACTTCCATGTTAGGTGCTATAGCAAGCAATAAAGACAAAGCAGCGTTCAACAGTACTGCAGACAGTCCATGTCCCGGTGGAATTACTAGTATTTGTGGAATTATTACTCAGTTAAAACAGTTGCAAATGCTGCTAAATCAGGAAAAGGATGTGGTGTAATTTACACTAGTGTATAAATTGATCTGAGGATTCAAATGGTCCAGAAAAACACATTAGGGATTTATGATTTCATCCCAAGAGAAATGGAAGACAATAATGAGGTTATATAGGAGTGTAAGTAGGCTAAACATATTTAAAAAGAATTATTTGAATGCCGTATGTAGAGTGATTGGGGCACAAGGAAAAGTTATACAGTTGAAGAGAACCATTTAGAAATGGAACCCAGAGATGGAGAGATGGCTCAGTGGTTAAGAGCACCGACTGCTCTTGCAGAGGACCCGGGTTCAATTCCCAGCACCCGCATGGCAGCTCACAACTGTCTGTGACTCCAGTTCTGGGGGAATCTGACACCTTCACACCAATGCACACAAAATAAATAAGTTAAATAAATTATTTTAAAAAAAAAGAAATGGAACCCAGGTGAGAGAGTTTTGGTGTCTTGAACAAAGAAAACGGAATTTAAATTTGATAAAGTGAGTGCATACCAGACCTGTTTGGGAGTTATCACTGACATGTCTTGGTAAGAGCTTAGAGATGAGGAAAACAAAACAAAACAAAACAAAAACCAAAGGAGACAAGATAGCCGAAATAGCAGAAAACCTTCCTAGTGTTTTTTGGCATGTAAGAATGGATAAATAATCTTGAGAACACTGAAGAAGGGATTTTTTAGGGAGAAAAGAAAATGGTTTTAGCTTTGAATGCAGGGAGTTTGATGTGGCTTTGAGGTATGGAAATGGTTATGCTGTTGGGGATATATTCATCTTGTAGTTTAGAGACTTCTGAACTAAAGCTATAAACTTGAAAATAATAGAATTATTTGAGTGGAGAAAATACATAAAGGAAAACTGCTGAAGTTTAATTTAAAATATATTATTAATATCTCATGAAGTCCAGTAATGTTTTAAGCTGTAAAATGTAACGAATGTCAAATTTGGCCAACAATGGAAAATGAAACACAGAGAAACCACTTTAGTTCCCTAAATTTTCCTGGCTAAATCAAGAACAGGGCTGAGACCATGTATTACCCACTCCAATGTCTTTCTATTTACACTGTTATTATACTAGATTTTCAATTATGTAAGTAGGGAGACAATGCTTGGTTTTCCACCATATACTCACTGCATAGAATAGAACTGATAGTTAACAAATATTTGGGTATGTGAAAGAAAATATGTTCCAAAACAATACCACTTAGCAGACTACCTGCATTTTAAATATGTTTTTAGTATAAACTGACTCAACGTCTCCTGATTGCTTGTTTTGCATAAGGCATTTGCCCTACTATGTTCTATGTATATTTACATGAAAAGGATAAGGAAAACACGTCCCTGTCCTACATATACCTGTAATTATTACAATTCTCTACCAAACAGGTTAGACATCGTATATGCTACAGCATAGAAGGCAGAAAAGCAAAGTAGTGCAGAGAGTAGATAAGTCTTTAGAAATGTGTTGCCATTTATACCAGGTCTTCACAACTAGAGGGTTGGATGGGGTAGAACTGACAGGCATTTCAGCGGGACTAAGCAATATGCAGAAATGCCCAGTTAGGGAGTTATGACATGCACTTTTTTGTTGTTGTTATTTTACCGTTGAAGCCATTAAAAAGTGGACTGCTTCAACAGTAAAAAACTTGACTGGAACAAAACATAAAAAAAAAAGTAGCACAATATTAAAAAAAATTGGAAGAAGCTGGTAGGTGCAGAACTGGCAGGTGCTGGACAATAAAAAAGTTGCTATATTATGTTCTTAGGGAATAATGGCATGTTCACTACAGGTTCAATTTGTAAAACATATTTTCTGTTGGTGGTTGATAAATTCTCCAGATGTAGAGTCCAGAGACACAAAGAGCCAACCATATCAAACTTTCAATGTCTGTCAATCAAGCTTGTAACACACAGGAGCATGGAGAGGCTTGGGTCTGATTCTAAACACTCAGGATTTCTTAGCCCCCTTCAACTTTTATAAAATATCCCCATATATGACCGGAAAAATAACTCTATTCTTTTTTGAAGTCATTCTGATTTTTGCAGTTTATCTTATCTCCCAGTAGTATTAAAGCATGGTGCCAGTGAAATTGCCAACAGCTTAGGTATTATGGATTTATAAATGAAAAGGCAGTAACAAGATTGAACTATTTATTGTTGTTGTTGTTGTTGTTGGTGGTGGTGGTGGTGGTGGTGTGTGTGTGTGTGTGTGTGTGTGTGTGTGCATACGTGTGTGTGGTGTTGCTGAAGATTGAACCCAGATCCTCACATATATTAACCAAGTGATCTACCCCTGAGCTACATCCCCATCCTGAAATGGAAGGTATCTGGTTGAGGTAGGAGGATAGGACAGAGACGAAATGATGATATTTCCCGAGAAATTAAGGTATTCATTAAGGGAAGCTTCAGGGGAATAATGAAGAGCCTGCTTCATTCCAGACGAATGAAGATAGTTTCATTTTCACTGTAGAGTGAGGACAGATTTTTAAAATAATGATTCGTTCATTCACTTGAAGCGTTTGGAGGAAAATGAACTAGAGTAAGAGAGTGTGACTATGAAGATTCTTCAGTTCTGTTGCAATCACCATTAACACCAATTTTACAATTGCAGGGGAAGCCGGGGTTAACTGAGCCCACACATCACTGAACCTGCAGAAATTATATCATCAAGTGAGAATCCTTTAATTTCCACACCTCAAGCTTTTCACATGTTCACCATGGATGTCCCCTGTAGATGAATTTCTAAATGATCTTATTAAATAAAAAACATGGAGCCCAATATTAAAGGGTTAAAGCCTGAGAGAGATCAGAGGAATAGGAACAGCCACAAGCTAACCTCACTGATACCTCAGCTTCCAAATGTGAGGAACTTCCTGTTAACCCATGCCTGTATGCCTTGCTGTTCTGCCATTTGATTTGCTCTCTCTGTCCAGCTACATCACTTCCTCTTCCTGCCCAGCTCTGTCACTTCCTGTCTGTCTGTACAGACTTCCAGACCTCCATGGTTAACCAGTATTGGAATTTAAGGCATGTGCCACCACACCTGGCTCTGTTTCCAGTGTGGCCTTGAACTCACATAGATCCAGACAGATCCCTGCCTCCCAAGTGGTAGTATTAAAGGAGTGTGCTAACATTGCATGACTTTTGTGTTTACGTATAATGGCTTGGTTTTTCCTCTGATCTCCAGGCAAACTTTATTTATTAAAGCACAAGTAAAATATCACCACAGTCCTCCATAATAGTGTTTTTCTGTACAGTGACTGACACTTTTATTCAGATTGTTGGACATATAATCAATGACATTTATACGTGTACAACATATATATGATCTGGCTTTCATCTTTATGTAGAGTGTGTATAAATGTTAGAGCTCTTGACACCATCTACATCTGTGTCAGGAGGGTTTTCACCTTGGTTGATATAATAAAATATTTAGGGGATAGATGAGATGGCAAATGAACAATTTTATATAAGTGCAGCTCATAACTGTAGTGATGTGAAGAACTCAAGCTGAGTTGATGGGAGTGTGGGTGGAGGTGACTGCCAGGTTAATTATTGCATTCAATATCATTCAGAAGAAAAAAATGGAGATAAAATTGTAGCGCTTATATTCCTGCCTTTCAATTTTCTTTCATCTCTATACTACTTTTATTTTTCTGTTCCTATTATTTGTATCTCATGTTTGATTCCCCCCCCCCCCCGATTCTTTGTGAAAGGATTTAGTTAATAAAAACACCTTTCCGTGACTTAAAAATTAAGAACATTACATCCATTTGTTCATTTTCCATATAGAATTGGAAAGATAGTTCCATGGAAAAATTGCCAAATTGTCTGCTTGAAAACTAGGTCTTTTGAAGGGAGAAGTGTGCTAATAGATGTGTCCATGGGTTGCTATGGGTTTTAGGACGCCAACAGCACCAAGCCTGTGGGTAATTTTAATTATTACCTGACATGTCATTTTTCTTTCTTAGTAGATTTCCAGCCATTTGGAATTCACTCCCAGGAATGATTATGGATGTTTCTTCTATGTAATGAAAGAACTTCTGTCTTCAAATGTGAAGCTTCCCGTTTTTAAGGAATATTCAGCTTTACAGTGTGACTTAGAGATGAATTGTGGTATAATCATGTGTCAAAGACACTATACCCTAACATGCCACCAACTTCAGGTTGAAAGTCTCCTTTATTTTACTGTAAAAATCTTGTTAATTGAGAAAGTCCATGGTTCTGTAAGTTAAAGCATTCTTACTATTTATTGCCTATGTACTTTCTTTCCTGTCCTCTTTCTCAAAATAGCTCCTATCTATATTTGTTTTTATTTGAATATTTGTAAACAGCATTAATGTTGACTTTACAAATTCTCGCTATTTGAGAAACTCATGATTTATATCTGATATCCCCTCCAGGGCCATGCATTAAAGTCATAGCGGTCATCTGACTGGCTTTTGGAATGTAATGGTCGTCACAAGGGCTTTAAGCTCACCAGTGGATTAACTCATTGATGATTGATTATTGGTAGATTCATACCTTCATGACTTTATTCAGGAGAGGTAGAAACTAGAATATGGTGCCTAGCTGGAGGAAGTCGCTCATTCCAGGCCTGGCTTGGAAGGATGTACTTTATGTCCAGTTTAATTTCTTTCTTCTCAACTGTATCTCAGCTGTGATGAGAACCTGCCACCATGATGTTTCTGCTGTGTTAACTGCCCTACGGATTGAAATCTCTGAAACTGTCAGTCCACATTGTTCCTGCTGTTTTCCTCGGATATTTTGATGTAGCAACAGAAAGCTAACTCGACATTCGATTCTTGTGTTTGGAAATAGTTTACACGTATGACGAGAGAAATGTAGTCAGCAAAAAAGTAATATAAAATCTTATATGAACTGTAAATTGCTGTACTCCTTAAATACAAAAGAGCATTTGGGGGCACTTTCCTACTAAATACAGGATCCTGTATTACTTTTCTTGTTGCTCTGATAAAATACTAGTGTTTAGCTAGCTTTATCTTTTTTATTCAGTGTAGGAATCCAGCCCACAGAATACCGCTACCCAATTAGGGTCACAGTCTCATCTCAGTTGATTTAAACTAGGAAACCCCTCATAGACAGACCCAGAGGTTGTGTCTTCTAGGTGGTTCTGGATCCTGTCAAATAGAAAATTAATATTAAACACCATAGGCTATGAGTTCAATTCCAGACACTACAGTTTTTAATATTTGATTCGTGTACTCTAATTGTACACATTTATAGCCTAGCATGTGATGGCATAGATGCCTACATGTGATCTTTAATGATCCAATCAAGCCATTTAGCTTTTACACAACCTGAAATACAAATAATACTTTTTATTTGTGCCTTGACCTTTCTAAAGGTGCATTGGAAAATAACTTTCCATTGAGTTACAAATTTTAGGGGATATTTTATGGAAATAAATTTCAAAATAAATCTCTAAGGTTCTGAGATCACATACATTCAAGACTGAAATTACTTTATTTCAAAATTATGTTTTTGGACAAAATCAGTCCTATTTTGGAAAAAAAAATCATTTTAAATTGTCATTGAACTTATGAAAGCCTGGGTGGTTTCTGAGGTTGAAATGCTTACATTACTATTTTAGTTCATTAAGCTCATTGGGTAATTTTGAAGACTTTCTTTTGTCTGTATGGAAAGTGTTATTATTTGGTCATTTTCTGCATATAAAATTATTTAAGCCAATTAAAATATGTGAAGGTGTCTATGTGTCTATGTGAGCCTCAGCAGTACTGTTATTGACACGAGGCTAGATCTTTTCCAGATGTGCACAATGCAATGAGAATACAAATGTTTTTGAATTTCTGAAGAAGACATTTGAGGTAAACTTCATCTTCTCAGCATGAAATACCTACTTCCTCAAGAATTTACTTAATAATGCCATGGCATCACCCATGATTTGGATGTTTTCAAAGTGGATAAAAGGCAAACTGGGCAACAAGCCACTGTCTCATTCTACTTGTGCAGCTGGAATATTCAAAAGCTAAAAATCCAACAGTTTTTACTTGAAATATAAATGTGAAAATAGGAAAACAGAACAGACACCACCACAGCTGACTCCCAAGGTTGATGACAGACAGAATGCGTTAGAGCTAAACACGCCCTTTTTTTAATGATCTCCTCGTAAGTGGGAAATACCACAGTGACATATTCAAATTTGATTCTTGTAATTCTCACCATACACAAGAATCTGCCCACTGCAGTTCTAAAATCTGAATGTCAAGATATAATTTGGTGCATCTGAAATGTATCTGTGGATTTAAGTAAAAATTGTTTTTTAATTATTTATTTGTGTGTATGTGCATGTGTGTGTATACATGCAAATATTTGTGCTGGTGCATATGCACATGCATTTGCAGGTGTGTGTGTGTGTGTGTGTGTGTGTGTGTGTGTGTGTGTGCATATGGAGATCAAAGGTCATCCCTGGGTCTCATTCCTAAGGTGCAGTCAGCTTTACTTATTTATTTTTTTTTTATTGTGTATGAGTATTTTGCCTGCATCTATATCTGTGTACCTTGTGCAAATCTGGTGCCTGCAGAGGACAGAAGAGGGAGGAGGATCCCTGGAACTGAAGTTATAGGTGGTTCTGTGGGTGCTGGGAATGGAACATGCATCCTCGGAAAGGGCAGCCAGTACCATTAACCACTGAGCCATTTTTTTCCAGTCTCCAACCTTCCATTTAATGGCATAGGTATGTCTGGGTGGTACATTTGCATGTGTGTATGTGTACGTTCATATATGAGTGGGTTCATATGTGTGCATACAGAAGACCAAAGATGCTGTCGAGTGTCTTCCCTGATGAATACCTTAAACATCTACGTAGCCAGCATCTTTCCAGAACCAAGAGCTCTCCATTTGGGCTAGTCTCACTAGCCAGCTTGGGCCAGGGATATTTCCCGTTCCTTCTGCACCGGGGCTGGGGCTAAAGGCAGGCTGCCTTCCCCACACAACTTTTACTCGAATCCAAATTTGAGCAGCTCGCGATTTACCAGCCAAGCTATCTCCTTATCATCCCCTCTCCCCCTTAAATAATAGGTCTCTTACAGGCCTGTAAATTGACAAAGGTCTATCTGTCTCTGACTCCCCGATGCTGGCATTATGGTGCGTACAACTATGACCTGGTTACAAAAGAATTAGTTCTAGGGTGGGAGGATGAATCAGCGAGTAACAGTGCTTGCCATACAAGAGTGAAGACGAAGGTTTTGACTGCCAGAACCTACATGAAATGGATGCTGTATGTCTATAATTCTGATGCCCCAAAGGTAAGATGGGTGGTTGGAAGAGACAAGAAGATCCCAGAAAGCCTCTGAACACAGCAGCAAGCAACAAAGTGATCCTTCATCAAATAAGAAGGAAGGTAAGGACTGACCTCAAGTTAGTCCTCTGACCTTACTGTGTGGCATGTGCACACCTCACACACACGTCCACACCATACACAGATATTTTTATAAAGTGAATTCTATTGGTTAGTATTCAACTCGATTTTAAGTTAATCCAATACTGAATGGTAGGAAAGCTTTGTTGCTCCAGGAAAGGGAGTAAGATGCTCATGAATATGACCATGGGCAGTTTTATTTTGCTTTGTTCACAAGCCTGCACATGGTTGTGAATGTGTAATGAATAGACAGAGTAGAAGAAAGGAAACAGGAAAGAAAAAAATGAATAGATAAGTGGAGGTTTCATATAGCAACAATACCTCATGTGGATTAATATTACTAAAATGTCTGGCCACTAATGGTTGTTACCTGTGATTAACATATCTAAGTACTATGCTATGGAGCATTTGGCATCACATTACAACCCGTATGCAATTTTGCATATTTTAGTAAGATTGCTTCATAAGAGGGTTCATTTCTAAAGTTAATAAGGCAAAACTTGATGTAGAAATCCCTAATATTGCCAACGAGATTTGAGTTGAACATGTATACTTTTATATAAGAATGTGTGAATACATTAAAATTTGAGAAGCACTACAATCAATCTAAGTCAAAACCCTGGATAGTAATTTACCCATTGCTCACTGGAAATGTAGCTTTTAATAGTGTCTTTACTTGGAAATGAGTCTGCTTATTGTGAGTCCCTGATTCATAATTTATTGGCTGTGCAATGTTGGTCAAATCATTTAATATATCTTGCTTCATTTCCACATCTGTAAAATTGCAGTATAATTGCACCTGTAGAGTAAGTTGTACTGGGGGATCAAATGAGGTAATCTATGTAGTGATTTGGTGCAATATCTGGCATGCAGTAAATGTGTTTGCTATTCCTCCCAACTTTATGATGACTGTAAAATTTCTAATAGTGGACAGATGATAGATCAGAATTGTAAAAAAGTTCTGGATGCTTGAAGAATTTATTCCATTCCTTTTTAATGAATCAGCTTCTGTAAACTTAATGAACACATATACAACGTTTCTTGGGAAGAGGTGAGAAGGCAAATATTGCCCTGCGCACAGTAGGTGATGCTTTAGTGGGTTTTAATTTGAATTTTGCTCGAGTAGATTGATGTGAACACCATTTGTAGATGCAATATGGAGATACCCTAGGCTGCTTGCATCTGATCTTTCCAATCTCTCTGTACTATTTGGAGGCCCTGTTGAACAGGAATCAGTTCCACAGTTTTAAGTATAAAATGCAGATTAAAGTCAGGTAAAGTCTCGATACAGTTCAAAATTAAAATATACTGATAGGGTGATTCTACCTCCCCCAAACCAATGAACTGTGTCCTATTACCAATGTTTTTAGTTAGTGCCTACATTTTACCTGGTCACATATCACAGATTTAAAAATCCCAAAAGGAATGATTCTACTTGTTTTGTTCCAGAGCTCCCAAAGTCTACTACCAAGCTTGCACACACACACACACACACACACACACACACACACACACACACGCATGCGCACACACATATCTAACAAACAGACAGACAGATACACTCTTCCTGTCTTATTCATTGCTGACACTTTGGTCCTTTTGTAATCCTCATGGCTGTTGGGCTCATTGCTGAGGCATTGGTGGAGTCTCGGTATCTGCTTTTGCAAGGATAAGGTTTCTCTTTTCCTCCTGGAAGAGCAATGGCAGGTGTATTATATTACTGGCATAACCAGTCTGAACAGCTCATTTAGTTAACCAGGAGTTGTTCAGTACTGCAACACCAGAGATCATGCAGTAACCTTAACATAATAATAGGTGAGCAAGGCACACTGATTTCATGATGTTGATAACCTGAAAGAGAAATTTCAAAGTATACTAAGAAAACTTTGTTAGAATATGTGCCAGTGGTGTGAGCCTGAAGCTAACCTATTTTGTAGATTATTAGGAAAAGCACATCCTAAATAATATATGGAATATTTGTGTGCGTTCAAGTATGTATAGTACTCTTATTTGAGTGGCAAGTCTGGCAATTTGAGAAGTAATCACGGTTTTCTTTCCCACTTCTGTCTGTGAGGGGAAGGTCAGTAAGAGTCTGGCAGGTTTCCTTTGTTTTTCTCACTCTGCCAGTTTGTTACACAATCGCTTTGAGGTCAGCCTTTACTTTAAACAGGGCAATGAATGAAAACCTTGTTTCTCAGACACTGACCCCGTGTGTCATATTCAAGTACAAATTGTTATTTTTCTCATCATTTTTACTCTTGTTAGTTAATGAGCAAGACAAGACCCCATGTTGGCTAAAGAGTATTAAAATCACTAGTAAACATTTGGGCATTTTAAAATGTCATAGCAGTGTTGCTTTTGAATCCTGGTTTACGTTATCTTATAAAATAAGATTCATTATTGACAAAAAGGTGAGCACTATTGTAATTGAAGACTTACTGTGTGTTACAGTTACACAAGGGTTGTTTCCCTGTATTGCTTTATTTAACTATTCCTGCATATCTGTCTGTGAGGAAGATGGCATTCTACATTTAAAGATAAGAAATGCAGCATGAGGGAGAACATGGAACATAACCACTTTCTCTGGTGAGCCACGTCCCAAAGCTCATCTTATTTTCCTTATCCTTCCCTATCACATGTTTCAGAAAATTACATTTAAAAATCTATTGTGGACTGGATTAGACAGGGTTCTCTAGAGGAAAAGAGCTGACAGAGTCAATATGTATTGTGAAAAGGGGATTTTTAGATTGGATTACAGGATGCAGGCTGAGGAGTCTTTAGTGTGGCCATTTTCACACTGATGAGGCTGAGAATTCAGTATCTACCCGTTCAGCTGATGATACTGAATGCCTTTGGAGTCATAACTTGTCACTAGTGAACTGGAGGTTCCTAAAGAGTTACTGGACTTCAGTCTGTCTTAGGAGGTTGAAGAAGTCAGGTTCTGATGTTGGCGATGGTGGCAGAGGCAGCAGGAGATTCTCAGCTGCTTCAATTTTTTTTTTGTCAACTTGATACTAACTAGAGTTGTTTGGAAAAAGAGTGAACCTCAACTGAGGAATTGCCTTCATCGGATTGACCTAGGAGTATATCCGTGGGGGCATATTCTTGATTGCTAATCCATGGAGGGGGGCCTGGATCAATGTGGGCAGTGCCATCCCTGAGCAGGTGGTGCTGGGTTTTATGTAGAAGCTCGCTGAGCAGAAGCGAGGAATAAGCCAATAAGCAGCATTCCTCCATACTTCTGTTTTAAGCCATTGCCCCCAGGTTCCTTTTCCCCTCCTGCTCTGGCTGTCCTTGTTGATGGACTCTAACCTGCAAGTCTCTTTTGGTGATGGTGATTACCACAGTAACAGAAAGAAAACTAGAGCAAGCGGCTCACCATCAAGAAGTGAAGATGGAAAGCAAAGGGTCCTTCCCTTTCTTTGGTCCTCCTCATATCTGGTCTTTTGGCGGAAAGGGTTGCCAACTATGGAGGAGCCTTCCCCATCTCAGTTAATCATTTGTGGAGATGCACTCACATACCCTTCCAGAGGTGTGTCCCTTAGTTGAATCTGGGTCCAGTGGAATTGACAACTGTGGACATTGCTTTGATCCCACTGTTCAAAAGCCACTGCATCTGACTCCAATACAGTGTGTCTTTTTGATTAGTTTTTCAGATAGGATTGGTTCAAGATTGTCAGTTGCTTAAAAGCCAGCCAGACCAAGTCTTTGAATGGATACAAATACCACTTTGATTAAAATTCTAATGCCAGTAAAGCAACTAATATACTAACTATAACTAAAACAATGAGACCATAATTATATTTTTTGATGCTCTTTTATATTCTTAAGAAAATTAACACATATATCTTCTTTAGCTTCTCTCAGATGTATATGTAGATATTCTAAGAACCAAGTGGTGGTTCCAGTGTACCACACACATGAAGAGAAACGATGTTTCTTTTTTCATTAAATTATGCCTCTATTTAGGTTCCCAGGAAAAGTCTTTGAGAGTTCTCAAAGCGTAGACCCAAGGACTTACACATTCCTTCCACTTTATACTTGGCAATTTCTATTACTGTTAATGGTTCCCTTTAGTTCTTGCTCTGTCTTGGAGCTTTGTTCTACTATCCAAATGCCTTTGAAAAGTTTGAGAAGTTTGGAAAGTAGCAAAGGACCACATGCTTTAATCTTAGCTGACTCCTTTTATCTTCATAATATTTCTGGTCTGGTTTCAAAGGAACTTTTGACATTTTTTTTTTGTTCCCTAAAATGATAGCTGTAAGCCAGTGTAAACCACAGATATGAACACAGCATCTCGAAGAAGTTGGTTTGTAGCCATTTCCTTTGGCAGCCTCTGGGCTCTGTATCTTTGCTGTTTTATTTTTAATAATCTTTTAAAAATTGTACCTTGTAACTTTCTTGTGAAAATTTCTATTTCTGCTTCAATTATTGTCATAGTATTTTAAAGATTTATTTTTTTACCATTTCATAGTATGTATAATGATGTCATTCTTGGTGTGTGTGTGACCACACTACATTTCTTTGTGTAGATATGTCAAAATTTCAATTAACTGTTCAGTTAACGGGTATTTGGGTTTTTTCTAGGGTCTTTGTTGTTATACAAAAAAGCTGCCATGACTATCAGTGTATGAATTTGTCTGTGTTTATGTCTTTACGTTCCTTGAGCCTAAAACTGGGAGTGAAATTGATGTGTTGTAACACATCCTAGCCTATCTCACCAACAACACGAAAACTCCACTTTTTCTACCTCTAGGCCAGCATCATTAATGCTGTTGTCTGCTTATTTTATCCACTGATTTGTGACGGATGTGGTACCACATTGTCCTTTCCATTTCCATTTTTCTAATAACTAGTGATGTTAAGCATCTTTTCATGCATTTATTGATCATTTATGTATCTTCCTTGCATATGTATATATTCAAATACTTTACCTTCTTTAAATTAGGGTCTCATCTTCTGTTTTTTATAAGCATTCCTTTACATATCTGAGTACAGTTTCCTCATATTATTTTCAAACACTTTTCCCACTTGGGAGATTTCTCCTTATTTTCCTGGTAATGACTTTTGAAACATAATTTTGTTTTTGTTTTGATGCAGTTCAATTTACTGTTCACTTTCCTTCTTTCCTTGTTCATGCTTTTGGTATTACATCTAAGAGACTCTCGCCTAACTCAGGGTCACAGGGAATTACTCCTGAGTATTTCTCTAAGAGATTTATAAGTTCAGTTGTTTCATTGAGGTCTATGGTCTAAGAACATTTGTGTGTGTTATATGAGGTGCATGTGGGGGGGTTTACATTTTTTTATGACCTCTATATCAAATATTTTGAAGAATTGCAGAACTGTATTTCAAAGTGGCTTTCATATCCTGCCTGCAACACACAGATTCCAATATCTAAACATATTAGCCCACCTTTGTCACTGTCACTGTGGTAGACAGAAAAGATTGGACATTGAGTTTTCAAGCGCCATTTGTTCAAAAGAGAATCCTTTCCATTGAATTGTCCCAGCACTCGTGTTGAAAATAAATTGAACATACATCTGAAGCTTCTTTTTTGGCTCCTGGACTTTCTCCTCCACTTATCTGTATCCCTGTTTTATAAAAAGCGTCCCACTACTTGATGACAATAGTTCAGTAGTGAATTTTGGAGTCAGAGAGTGAAATATTTCCCAACTCCATTCTTTTTCAAGAGTGTTTTTCACTTTTCTGTGCCTGCTGTATTTCAGTATGAATGGTGAGATAATTTGTTAAATCCTGCAAACGAGGCAGCTATGATAGTGAATGGAGTTTCATTAAATATGTAGAGTAATTCGGAGTTGATACTGTTACTTCATAGTGAAGAGCTTTAAGATTAGTTATGGTGTATGTCTTTGCACTTGCAACTCATAAATAAAGTTGCCTGGCTTTACTAGTTATGTCCAAACTGTAGTATGGGTGGCAGGCCCCATGTGTCCCAGGATAGCTATCAGTGTAACCTAACATGTATTTGTTTGTAGATGACAAAACCATGTTGTGTGATGTTAGTGTTTACTGTCAACATGACACAGTCTAGAATCCCCTATGAAGTGAGTCTTGAGGAGGGATTGTTGATCAAGTTGGCCTGTGGGTATGTCTGTGGGGGATTATCTTTATGGTATTAAACGGTAAAATGATATAGAAAGCCACAGCCTAAATGTGAGCAGCAACATTCCCTAGGATTAGGTTAAGCATCCTGTAAGTGTAGAAAAGTAAGTTGGTACCGACAGGCATCCATACACTCATTCTCTCTTTGTTTTTGTGTATATATGTGGCCATCGACTGCAAGTTCCTTCTTATCTTCCCTTTAGTGATGGACTAGGGGTGTGAGATTAATAAACTCTTTTTGTCTCAAAGTTTCTTTTCTCAGTATCTTATCACAATAATAACAACAAAACTAGGGCATGTTGCAGTGTCAAGATGTTGGATACAGTTGCTAGATCTTTACTAGTATAAATGAATCTTATGGCGAATTCTTTTTTTTTTTTATTTTTTGCTTGTTACATGCAAATTCAAGGTTTAGATTTTTTATTTATTTAGTTTTAATAATTTTCATATTCCTAGGATTTGTCAATTGAATCTATGTTGTTTAGTTTTTAGTATCTCAATACCTACATTATTTGCTATTTATTCATTTTTATTTTTGAGAGATAGGTAGTAGGATGTTCCCTATTCATTCTGATTTCATCCATTTGACTCATCTTCAGTATTCTTCTAGTTTATCTGGTCAAAGTTTATATATTGTGTTGATCTTTTTAAAGCAAAAATTACTTCATTTACTGCTTTGGAGTACTGCTTTTCTATTCTCTCCTGGGTTTTCACTCTAATTCCTTTTATGTATTTTTTTTCTTATTTTGGGGGCTTTAACTTATTATCTTCTTTCTAAAAGTAAAAAGAAGGGGAGGGAAGGAGAACTGGGATTGGTATGTAAAATGAAAAAAAAACTTTTTGTGAAAAATAAATAAATCTTAAAAATTAAAAAATGATAAAATCAGTGAATAAAAAAAGATAGGCTATTCACTGAGACCTTTGTTCTTTTCAAATAAAGATATTAGACACACAAATGTAGCACTAACCAACATGTCTGAATCTCATAAATTTCATTATATTGTATTTTTTGTTTTCTGCTGTCTCAAAATAATTTCCTTTGAGATTTCTTTTGAATCAATGGTTGTTGAGGCATTTCCTATTTAACATCTAACTGTAAATTTCCTAATTTGTCTGTTTTCTTCTTCTATCTTGCTTTTCAGTTATGTTGAAGTAAATACACAACATTTGTATAATTTCAGTCTTCATAAATATACAGAGAATTATTTGATAGCCTAACATATAACAGATACTGAAGAAAGTTTGAGTTTTAATTGAAATAAATGTACATTCTGCTGTTATTCAGTGAAGTAGTCTGTATGTGTCCATTGAGTCTGGTATTTTGTGGTTATTTTCAAGTCCCTTATTTTGGGGTTTAAATTTCTGCCTTGCTTCTAAAAGTGTTTGTTTTAGCATTTGATCTTGGTCTTTGTGCTTCCCTTCTCTGGTTACTATATCCGTTGTTGAAAGTTGGGTATTGAAGGTAATGTAATTCCCAACTCCAGAATTTCATTCTTGGTTTTTTTTTTTTTTTTTTTTTTTTTTTTTTTTTTTTTTTTTTTAAAAAAGGGTTTCTCTGTGTAGCTTTGTGCCTTTCCTGGAACTCGCTCTGTAGACCAGGCTTGGCCTTGAACTCACAGAGATCCGCCTGCCTCTGTCTCCCGAGTGCTGGGATTAAAGGCGTGCACCACCACCGCCTGGCCAGAATTTCATTCTTTTAAATAATTTCTGCTTTTTGTTGATATTCCATCTAGTGAAGTGTCCTCATATTTTCTTTCAGTTATTTAAAAAAAAAAAAAAAAAAAAAAAAAAAAAAAAAAAAAAAAAATTACTTAAGCAGACTTCTCTAGGGGCTGTTTTAATCTGTTTTCTCTTACTGTGACAAAGTACCTGAGATAGATCAATTTTAAGGAGGAAATATATGTTTTCTGGAAACATTTGTTAAGTCCATTTGATGTATAATTTCAATTAATTCTGATGTTTCCCTCTTTATTTTTTTGTCCAGTTGATCTTTCTATTGGAGAAAATGGGGTATTGAAATCACTTACACTAATAGATTGATGCTAACTGATATCTTTAAACCTGGTAGTAGATTTTTTAAATGAAATTGGGCATCCCAGAGTTTGGTACATATATGTTTAGGATATTAATGTCTTTTTGATTAACAGTTCCCATGATTAGAATGAAATGCCCTCTTTATCTCTTCTGATTAGTTTTAGTTTGAAGTCATTTTGTCAGTTATCAGGATAGCAATGGCTGCGTGTTTCCTGGTCTCATTTAGATTGGAGCATTTTTGTCTGACATATTGTACAGAAGTAAAAGGTTATACATAGGTATATGTACGTATATGCCTATACATATCAACATGCAACAACAATCAATAATAAAGAAGACATGTATATGAAAGAGAGAAAACAGGAGTATATGGAAGGGTTTGGAGGGAGGAAAGGGAAGGGAGAAATTTTGTAAGTACATTATAATTTCAAAAAAAAAAGAAAAGTAAAATAAAAAAGGAAGACAAATGCTTATGTTGATTCCCAGTTTCAGAGGTATCAGTTCATACTTGGCATAGCTGCTTGATCTTATGAGGGGAACAAGCAGTAAATGAGACTGCTCACCTTTCAGAAAGCAGATAAAGGGAAAGAAAGGGATGAGTGTCTTTCACAGACTATGAGCGCATGCCTAAAGACTTAGGTCCTCATAGTGAGTACTCACCTCTAAAGCTTCCAACTGCCTCTCAGGAGTTCCATTTCATAAGTACCAACCCTTCAACATGTGAGCTTTTGGAGACATTTCAAATATCTCCAAAATCATAACACCCTATCATTGGCCCTCAAAGGGTCATGTCTATCTCATACTGCAAATGTGCATGCTGTCCAGTGCTGTGGATGATTGATTGTTAAATAAAACACTGACTGGCCAGTAACCAGGCAGGAAGTATAGGCGGGACTAACAGAGAGGAGAATTAGAGAACAGGAAGGTGGAGAGGAGGAGACACCAGCCTGCCATGCAGAGAGCATCATGTAAAGGTAAAGCCATGGAACACATGGCAACATATAGATTAACAAAAATGGGCTGAGTATAAGAGTAAGAGCTAGACAATGGTAGGCCTGAACTAATGGCTGAGCAGTTTAAATAATATAAGCATTTGTATGTTTATTTTATAAATGGGCTAGGGGACTTCCAGGGTTTGGTAGGACCCGGAGAGAAAAACTCTAGCTACAAATGGCGCCCAATGGGTTGACAAGAGTTTCCACCTAAAACCTGAGAAAAAAGATTCTTAAACGGAGCTAAAAACAGCTTCCTAGTTGCCTCTCTCAAGTTGGCGGGTTCCTGGCGTACGCATTTGACCGGCAGTATGGCGGGAATGAGGTGTCTGCAAGTGGCACATTATGCTGGGTGGTAGATTTAGTCTTTGCTAGTACAAAAAAAAAAAA
>CABHPP010130637.1:22233-43461 GCA_902168425.1 Peromyscus attwateri | reverse complement strand
GAAGAAGAAGAAGAAGAAGAAGAAGAAGAAGAAGAAGAAGAAGAAGAGGAAGAAGAAGAGGAAGAAGAAGAGGAAGAAGAAGAAGAAGGATTAGAAGGCATGGCCTTGTTGGAGGAAGTGTGTCACTGGAGGTGGGCTCTGAGATTTCACAAAGCTGATGCCAAGTCCAGTCTCTCTCTCTGCCTATGGATCAGTTATTAGCTCTCAGCTACTGCTCTAGCACCTGCCTCCATATCATCATGTAATACGAATTGCTAAACGTTCTTATTAATTTAAAAAAAAAACCCAGAGCCAGATATTGGGGTGAAAGCTGGAAGATCAGAGAAACAACAAACCCAGCCAACCTCACCTTACCAACTCCTCAGCCTCCAGAGCAAGACTTCCTGTTTACTCTTGCCTTATATACCTTTCTGTGCCCTGCCATCTTCCTTCCTCTCTAGTGCTGGGATTAAAGGTGTGTGCCACCATGCCTGGCTCGGTTTCCAGTGTGGCCTTGAACTCAGAGAGATCCAGATGGATCTCTGCCTCCCAGAGGGACAGGAATAAAGGCGTGTGCCACGATGCCTGACTTCTATGTCTAATTTGGTGGCTGGCTCTGTTCTCTGATCCCCAGATAAATTTTATTGGGGTGCACAAATAAAATATCACCACATCATCATGCTCCCCACCATGATGATCATGGACCAACCCTCTGAAACTGTAGGCAAGCCCCCAGTCCATGCTTCCTTTTGTAAGAGTTGCCTTGGTCATGGTCTCTCTTCACAGCAGTAGAACAGTGACTAAGACATCTACCAAACATTGTGGCTCCCAGTTTCATAAAACAAACACAAAAGTAAGAGATTTAAATACCTCACTCTCGTCTTTTGATAAGTCATTCAAACTCAAAATTAACTAGCAAAAAAACTCTAAAATTTTACACGCCCCCAAGCAAATTAATTGAATAGATGTATACAGAATATTCCACCAAATACATAAGTAAATATACATCCTACTGGGCAACCCATTGATCCAACCTGATAAAATAATAATTGGTGACTTTGGCACCCAGCTCTTAACTCTACATGGGTTATCCAAACTCTAAATGGGTTATCTAAGTACAACAAAGAAACCCCAGATACAAACTATCCCCAAAATCAAACTTAAAAAGGTGTATAGAGGCTGGGCGGTGGTGGCGCACGCCTTTAATCCCAGCACTCGGGAGGCAGAGGCAGGCGGATCTCTGTGAGTTTGAGGCCAGCCTGGTCTCCAAAGTGAGTTCCAGGAAAGGCGCAAAGCTACACAGAGAAACCCAGTCTCGAAAAACCAAAAAAAAAAAAAAAAGGTGTATAGAGAACACTCTATCCAATACAAAAGGAATTCACATTATTTTCATCCTTAAAACAGACCACATTCTAGGCCTCAAAGCAAGTCTAAATAAAAAAGAATGGATATAATAGATTTGCTATGTAGCAGTACATGCAGGTTAATCTGTGACTCAGAATATAATGTCAACCAGGGGCCATATCCCTTCCTGTCTGACACGTCAACATTCCCTAGGGCATTGCCCTCATCAGCAATGTGGAAGCTAGTTCACCAGCATCGTCATCATTTTATTAGCTCCCGGTAGTCACAAAAAGGAAGTAGCTAGTGGCTATTTCTTTCTAAGAAAGGGGCATTGAAATCGCACACACCGGAAGATATTTGAGGGGTCAGTCTAGCTAAGCGGCCGAGTATGTTTCTTCCTGGCATGAAGGAGTAAGGGAAAGCCCAGTTCCTAAGAGCAAGCAGAAGGAACTCAATACTGGAAAACAGTGAGTAGTCTCCGTTACAGTCCCAAGAAAAACCAAATAGCTTACTGACTAATTGCCCCATGTACAGTGGACTTAAATCAGCTCCTGTGAGTCTAATCCCTCAAAGCTGCTCATGTGAAAGCTACAACCCTCATCTTTAAGGGAACAGAGATAGTTTATTCTAGAGTCATTTTGAGTGGCCGTAGCACAGGAACACACACTTACGTTACCCCAGCTCCATGTTCCAACGTGGAAGCTGTTTCACGAAGTTTTAGTTTTACAGAACGACATTTGAATTTCTTAAAGACCATTGTTTCAATAGTCTGGTAGCTAAAAGGAAGAGCATATGTGTCTTTATTTAGAATATCTTAGAATATTATAGCCAAACAGTTATAATTATTAACACCGTTTCAGATCTCATTCTTGAGAAATTTGGTGTGGAATTTTCTGAAAATAATCTTGTGTCTGAAATAAATATTATAACCAGAATACAAGTAGAGCCAGGTGAGTGTCTGGTAACTGTGCATAAGAACCATGTCTACTATAATACCTTAGCTTTCATTACTTTTGAAATGAGTAGCATAAGTGACTCCAATCTGTTGTTGTTAAGATGAGGTCTCACTATAAAGCCTAGGTTAGCTTCAAACTCATAATTCTCCTGCTTTGAACTCCCAAATAATGGCATTATAAGCAAGCCTTACCATCCCAAGTGTGACTTCTTTTTGATTTTGATAATTTCCCTCCTTGTTTCTGAATAACATTCTCCAAAGACATCACTGATCAACCGTCTGGTTGTTCTGTCTTGCCGATCCCTCATCACCACTACGCAATCTGTCCTTGTGGGTCTGACTAGATTCTGCAGTGCAGAGATGTGTAAGTAATAGATGTGAAGGAGTTGGTGTTGATCCAACCCTTTGGGATGAATTTTAAGTAGCTAAGAGAAATAAAGGAGTCTCAACAGGCAACAACTATAAAGCTTGGCAAAAACACAACCAACAGGAGCAAATATTTAAATAAAATTAGTTTAAAAATAGTATTTGTTTACAGATATGCTTGTTTGGTGAACAATGTCTAATGCATTTTTTTTAATTATTAGGAGACCCTGCTGGGAGTTCACAGTGTTAGGTAGGTCTAATTACCTTTGCCTAATGAGACTGGCTGTGGTACAATTAGGAACACAGAGAACAGTTAGTGCTTATAGCAA
Organism: Peromyscus attwateri; assembly: GCA_902168425.1. Classification (NCBI taxonomy): domain Eukaryota; kingdom Metazoa; phylum Chordata; class Mammalia; order Rodentia; family Cricetidae; genus Peromyscus; species Peromyscus attwateri. Next base: position 40,488 of record CABHPP010130637.1, on the reverse strand, counting down.
TTCTTGTTTGGAAGACACCAGCCTGGTAAAGTATTCTCCTAAGTTTTGCATCTGACAGGATTTATGCAATATGAAGGAAACACAGATGCGTTTAGTGAATTGAGAAGCCGGCACTAATTAGCACCATTATGCAGATGAATGACACAGAAATGCTTCACATATTAATTTAGCTTTGACTTTTGAAGAGAAATTTAGAATCTTGATCCCAGTAGGGTAATAGATTAATAGCACTACAAAAACTAAAATTGTAGACCTCTTACAAATTTAAAAATAGTGCAAGTGACCATGGGCAGACAACTTTGTGATGTACAAATGCATCTGTTGTATACAGTAGTATTTATTTAATTGAGGCAAATACATGTGGGCCAGTGTCTCAAACAGCAGGACTTCCTAAATAGTAGGGCTATCTTTTCTTTCAATCTGAATAGTACTAATTAAAAATAGTAGAACTGTCAAAAGAATTTCAGTGGCCATGGTACATTTTATATAACTGAGATTACTTACTGGTCACTTTGCATGTATTAAACTTATGTGAATTTACCTTTGCAAACTTATACATAAACTTCAGATGTAGCTATACACATTTCTGATCAGATAGGCAGGAAATTAAATATATTAAACTTTCCTTAAAATAATTGTTCATAAAGTGGTCATCTAAAAGACTCTAGCATAGACAGACACTTAAATAAAATTTCATTTTACTTAGGTAAGATAGTTTCTAAGAAGCCCAAAGCCTGAGAAGTTCATCATAAGATATAAACGATTGTCTCAGTAAAACATAACCACTTGGTAATTCCACAAGGCACATACATATCAAATTCAATACTAAAATATCCAGTTTGGGGATAGTGAGATAGCTCAACAGGTAAAGGTATCTGCTTCCAAGTCTGATCACCTGAGTTTGATCCCTGGGACTTACATAGTGGAAGGAGAAAACAGACTCCTGCAAGTTGGCCTCTGACCTCCACATGCATGGCCATAGCATGCACATGCCCACACACATATAGACACATGAAAAAGTATAAATGCAATAATATTACAGGGAGTCCACTAGAGATGATCACTCAAACACAGTTTAGAGCCAAGTGAAAGTTTTTATTCCAGCTGGCTGGGACTACACTTAGGTATTTGGGGACCTAAGTGTAGCCCCAAGTGTCCAGAGCACAGGGTGTTTGAAGGCAAAAAACATACATCCTGGCATCTTGCTTGACAGCTATGTGGAGGTGCAGGTCGATGGGGAGGGGGGTGTCTTCTTGGAAACAAGCAGTGTAACAGAAGCCAAGATAAGCAGTTAGCTGGAGGGGGAAGTTCTGCACAAGCAGGAAGTTGAACGAAGCTAAGATAAGCTAGCTGGGACATCTTGACCTTGGGTTCCTGGAATAGAGTTGGATAATTTTCCATGGAATCCTCCATCAAGGAAAGCAGATTCTAGTCAAGCCCAGAAATGGCCTCAGCAAGAATACAAGAATGGAGGAACCTCTGCACTCTCCTGCCCACTCACAATAAAATATCCAATTTTATAACTTTATAACAAAATGTGTTGTCTAGTAATAATGAAATGTTGATTGACAATGTTATTATCCAAATGACAAACTGCCCCATATCAAAACTGTCAAACATATATGTCTAGATATGTATATTTGATATATTATATAACATCTATATAATACATAGATATTGTATAGTCCATAATACATAGATATTATACAAAATTATTGTATATGCTATATATAAGTATATATAGCATATATAATATACAGATACATTGAAACAAAACCTTCTAAACCATGCACAAGTATCTAATTCCTACAATAAATATTTAAAATTTACATTTTCAGTTTGTTGACAAAAAGCAGTTTAGAAAAGTCTGGATGTTTAACAAAAGCATCTCTAACAATTTAATCTCCCCCCCCCCTTTTTTTTTTAAAGATTTATTTATTTAGTATACAGCATGTATGACTGCAGGCCAGAAGAGGGCACCAGATCTCATTACAGATGGTTGTGAGCCACCATGTGGTTGCTGGGAATTGAACTCAGGACCTCTGGAAGAACAGCCAGTGCTCTTAACCTCTGAGCCATCTCTCCAGCCCCAGCCAGTGCTCTTAACCTCTGAGCCATCTCTTCAGCCCCTAATCTCCCTTTAAATACAAGATATTCTTCATCTTTCTTGTTTGGTAAGATTTAACAGCACAGTTCTTTCCCCATTATATACAGTTATCAATGTAAAAACACAGCTCCCATCTCAAAGGTAAGAAGAGAAGGGTTACTCTAGAGCCAAATATGAGTGACTACATCCCAGGAATACAGATTGAGGTTTTCCCAAACACCATGTCCCAAAAGAGTGCCAATTTCAGGGAGTATTTGTAGTAATAGAGCAAGGAAAAATCATAGTTCAATGCAGTTTTCAAATTCATTGGTGGCGCATCAGATAGGTGGGTTATGGCAAAGCAGGGAAACCAAGGCTGTAGGCCTCAGGTGTAACCTGAGGGCATTCTTGGCTTTGGAGCGGTGGACACTAGAGGTCTGTCAATGCTTCCCCAAGTGCTCCTGTGACAGTCACAAGAACTTTAGGTCACTAGCAGAGAACAGTGACTATTCAAGAGGCCGGGATGACCCAAGATAATTTGTAATTGGGCCAAAGACATGCAACATTTCAATGTTTCCACAGGAATTGAAACTCTAGTTAGCCTGTACAAAATTCTCAAACAGGTGTGTCTTCTGCCCAGGAATTTTCATTCACACAGACTAAGGTAACCCGGATCCTGAACAACACTTTTCACAGAGATTGCATTACCTGTGAAATTGTTTACCTTATGAGAAAGAAATTTAACATAATGACCTTTAATAAACATATACATCCATCATTTCATATTTATCAAAACTTAAAAAACTCTTAGTTCATCACTTGTATACACATTGAGAATATTCCTGAAAAACAAACTCATAATAATATTCCAACAAAAAATATTTTAATGCTCACTGTTCAGAGATATTTTGATCAACAAAAGTATTTTTGTGTCCTTGTTTTCTGTTGCCTTTGGCTATTAAAAATATAAATTTAATTTCTTGCTAGGATCTATTTTGGAAAAAAAAAACTCCTTATCAAAATCTATGAAGTCAATACAAATGTTTTAACTTTAAAAAAGTCCTTTCATCTTATGAATCAAATGTATGTTGTTTTAAGTAAATAAACTGCACTTCTAGTAAAATATTTCAGGTATGCATTTTCTCTCTGAAATACTTGGTTTAGGGACTCATATGTCATTTATAAATATTGTGAAAAAAATTTTTTCCTTGGGCTTAGTTTCCAAAATTGACACTTGAAAGGACCACACCCAAACCATTCTACCAGAAAAAAAAAGCTAAAAATTAACATTTCTGTTATTTGCCATTGTAGTTAGGCCTAACTTCTGTAAAGCCTTATGTTACCTGTGTTTCTTTAGTCTCTAATTCTATACTTAACCATTAAATTCTTGCATTTTACCCCATCTTTTTAAATGAAGATAGAAAAAGTGGACAGAGGCAACAGCTCCTACATAATGATGAAGTCCAAAGACCATCTTCAAAACATACATACACACACACACACACACACACACACACTCAAAGTTTGTGTGCTAACAATAGTAATTTTTATCATAGAGTAAATCTTTTAAAATTCAAAAATGAGTGTTGAGAGGTTAGTTAATGAGTTATTTCTGGACACTAAGTGGAGACTAAGTATTACTTCACGCTGCTTAAACACAACAAGACATAAACACAATAACATTAACTCAGGGTGAACTGCTAGATGAACTTAGATAAGCTCACAAAAGCCTCATCAGCTAGAATTCTACCTCTAGGGCCACCAAGATAATACAATGTTTTCCATGGTTACACAAATCCACAGCAGAGATCTCAACTGTTAAATGCTCAACAGAACCTTACTGGCTCAGGGAAGGCACAAAGACAGACAGACTTCTTTCTTACTGGTTCAGGGAAGGCACAAAGACAGACAGACTTCTTCCTTCCCTGTTGTAAGACAGGCACCAAAAGAGCACAACAGAAATCGAAATGTCTTCAAAAGAGTTTCCAAATTGACAACCGTGTGGGTTAAACGTATTAGAGAAAAGCTCAGAGGCACCAGAATGTGGTGGGAAGAAATCAAGCACTTCCTTGCCCAAGACTGAGTTCTCCACTTCTCGCCCTGTGTCTGTAGTGTATGGTTCTAGGCCTATCTGTCTGCTGTATGAGTCTGAATCTTGCCTACCTAATGCTGTCTTGTGAATCTGTGGCTGGTAAAGGGCTTTGGTCTTTCTTTTATTGATCTTCTCTTTTATTGATAGCACAGAAAGCATCATGTGGGTAAAGGAGTGTGTGTGTGTGGGGGGGGGGGTAACCTGAGGGAAAAGAATCTAAGTACACCGGCTTCTTTTGTCTATTTATTTTTTTGAGTTAAATTCTGTCTACACAGCTTTAATACTGTTCTTCAGTTTAGCTCCTCTCTGTCCCTTCTCTTCCTGAGTTCTTGCTCTACACAGCTTCAGTTCTGTTCTCACATTCATCTCCTCTCTGTCCCTTCTCTTCCTGTCCTCTCATAGCCCTAACTAAATTCTTCCACTATCAATCTCATATTTGTCCTCAATTCCTCCATCCATGCTTGTTCCTTCCTTTCCTACTCTCCTGACCTGACCCAGTTCACTTCCCATCTGCAAAGCTTTCTTCGGCGGCCATGTGACTCTGATCCGAGCTAGGAATTCTGCCTCAATCCTCCACCTGGTTTGCAAAAAACTTTTGTTCTGAGTCAATTGCTCTGGAATGCCATTTGGCCTGTGAGGAGAAGGACCTTCATTTGCACAAGAACAAAGCTATGCCTACACATCCACTTGTCTCCCAGGCCTAGGAGACAGGTGTTGTCTCTGTAGGGGTGTTGCCTAGTTCAGATCAGTAGTAGGTCTGAGAAGCTTATTCTGTTTGCCATTATGGCCTAGGAGTGTATGAGTACACAAGAAATTGATAGCAGGAAACAGCTGATATATTAAAAGCTGAATAACATCAAATATTCCTTGATATTTGACTTTTCCTCCAGAAGGATTCCTTGATCCTTCTAAGTATGGCTTTACCATATACAGCTGAATCTCTGTTTCATATTCTTGCCGCCTTAAATTCAGCACACCTTAAAATAAACTATGTGAATGTAGTATCTCCTTCTAACTGTGTATACATATTTTATACTATTTACATATCTCCACAATTTATATTTATGTCTCTACAATTTATATCAGTCTATATTGTATATTCTTTTTTTTAATAAAATACTTTGTTTTTTACTCTTGTGGAAGGGTGGGTATGGTGTGTGGTGTGTGTGTGTGTGTGTAGTGTCAAATGACAACTTGAAGGAATAGGTTCTCTCCTTCCACCATAGGCCCAGGGATCAAACTCAGAATGCCAGAGTTGGCAGCAAGAGCCTTTATCCGTTGAGCCATGTCACTGGTCCAGTATTGTACTTTCTATTATAACTTACATAGTTACAATTATATTTGACCATTTTGACTTTTAACCTTTATACTAGAGGTTTATACTTCATACTAGAAATCTGGAATATTACAAGCTACTATACTAGTAGGGAAGTTTTCTGAATATGACTATGAATTTATCTCTGGTAGTATTCTATATTTTCATGTTTATAAGGAAGTAAGTAGCACACTTTTACTTCGGATTGAGGCATAGCCTATGGGTTCACAGGAGTCTGGGCAAGTTGTGATGAAGTCCTTCAGTTTTTGCTTATTTTTGAAAGACTTCATTTCCCCTTTATTTCTAAAAGCCATCATACCTGGGTCATAACATTGAGGCTGCCAACTCTTAATTTTTTTTTGTTTTACTCTGAACATATAAATCCACTTTCTCCCATCCTGGGCCTCTCTTGAGAGCTTCACTGGTAGCACAATGGGGGTCTGTAGATAATTCCCTGCTTGTCTCTTCCTTCTGTTCTGATCTTTCTTTGTCTTTTGTTTTTCAACATCTTTCTTGTGTACCCTATAACATTGAGGGGCGGTGCATCTGCCTGGAGAACTATGATGCTCCTAGACTTAAATATTTTGTCTCTACCAAGACTTCAGACATCTACAATTGTTCCATAACAAATGCTTGCTGTGACTTTTCTCATCATCTATTCTTCCTCCAAAACTCTCAAACTGTGAATCTTTGTTTAATAAAGCTTGTCCAACAAGCTTTATTTACTCTTTTCACTATTTATAGTTTTTATCTCTGCTTAAATACTTTCTTTTTTTAAAAAAAGAGAAAACTATTTTTGAATTCAGATGTTCTTTTTTTCTGCTGCTGAGGGTCTTGATCATATTTTTAAAAAATTCATTCACTGAAACTTTCAGCTCCAGAATTTTTGTTCTGATGATCTTTTGGTCATTGTTATATTTGATTGTTGAATTTTTCATTGAAACCATGATTTCTTTTATGATTTCATTGAGTTGCTATCTGGGTTTTCTTCTCTTACTGTGTTTCCTTAAGATCAGTTTGGAATCATATTTCAGGGAATTTGTGAATTTCCACTTCCATGGTGTCAGCTAATACAGGACATCCTTTTTTAAACATAAAGTGGTGTGTGACCTCACATATTGGTGGACAGCTCATGCACACGTGAACTGCAGTTAGCATGGGGAGCCCACAGGAAATGGACAGGCATAAGTCAAATGACAGAGACTGGAAGACACCTAGAGTCACCAGTTCTGTAGAAAGAATGGGCCACACAAACCAGGGTTAAGGGAAATCATGGCTTCTTAATTAAATAAATAAGAGTTTTAGCTATTCTGATTATGCACACACAGATAACTATGAATGGTGGAAGATGCATTGATCTGCCTCACCACACTATCCATTGAAGCATTTGTGTAGCGCGAATCTTAAAAGGTCTTATTAATAAAAACAAACCCGGAGCAAGATATTGGAGTGAGCACTGAAAGATCAGAGGGACAGAACATGCCACAGCTAACCTCACCTTGCCATCTTCTCAGCCAATCCTGTTTCCTCAGACTGAAAGCCTCTGAGTCCTCATCGAATTGATCTCAGCTGAACTGCTGCTAAAAGCTTAAAAGCCTAAAAAAGACTCTAGTTCCTGGTCCTCACACCTTATATACCTTTCTGCTTCCTGCCATCCCTTCCTGGGATTAAAGACATATGTCACCATGCCTGGCTGTTTCCAGTGTGGCTTTGAACTCACAGAGATCCAGACAGATCTCTGCCTCCAGAATGCTAGGATTAAAGGCATGTGTTACCACAGCCTAAACCTAGGTTTAATATAGTGGCTGTTCTGTTCTCTGAACTCAGATAAGTTTATTAGGGTGCACAATATATTGGGGGACACAATATCACCACACATTTGTTTATGTGCCAAAACCTTAAATAAACACAGTAAATTTCATTTTTAAATTAATACAAAAGAATTGAAAAAGAACAGAAGAAAATTAAAGAACAACTATGCTGTGAAATTCTCAAAGGCCAGAAAATCAAACACTTCACACCTCCTGAAACAGAGCTCAGTTTCCATGAGTGACAGGAACTGCCGTGTCCCGGTGATGCTCCCTTACGCCTGTGGGATGATCTCACGAACGTGTTGGCTTGTCTTCACTAGGACCAAGCCCTAGTGTCCCACGTGGTAGGTGGTCCAACATTGTGTTTCTTCTTGACCATCTCACTCATTATCCTAAAGACAGTATTGAATACAGATATGGAAGCCAACTATGGAAGTCTGAATGCAAAGTATGCTTACAATACTAAGTATCCACTTGCCCAACCTCATTACACTCATGAGTGATTTTGCGTGCAAAAGCACGGCACAATCTAAGCTATAGATTAGGTTTCCAATCTATTCTTTAAAATATATTCTACTGTAAGTGCGTAATAAAGTAGCTTTGTGAAGGTATAGAAGTAAAGACTAAAAATTATTTTTTATAAATTATTATTTAGTGATTTGAGACTCGCTAGAGTGAGATGTGGTAGAAACTAGAGAGAGGAAAGGGTGTGATCATTCTTGCTCATGGGAAACACTGAGCAAACATCAGTTATGCACAGCAAGCACATGTTAACTCATGTAATATCCTTTGTGGGGATCTTAAGTGACCATAGGGAGTAGATAGTTTTTGTAGATGAATGTTTATTATCATGTATATTGGTGCAAAGGATACCACAGAGATGTTAGACCAGAGTGATCCATATTGAACAGAGCAACGAGCACGCCAGGCACATCTCCTTTCCTTCTTTGGGAAAATTATAGTGGTTGCTAAAGGACAGGTCGTCTTGCCTTGTCTCTGTAACTCTACTAGTTAAGTCTCCAGGGAATGCTTGTATACTTTTTGTGGTGGTTTGAAAGAAAATGGCCCCCAAAGGAAGTGGCACTATTAGGAGATGGCTTTGATGGAGGAAGTGTGTCACTGTGGGGGTGGACTTTGAGGTCTCTTATGCTCAAGCTTTCCTCAGCGTGACTGTCAATTAACTTCCTGTTGCCCGCAAGATGTAGGACTCTCAGCTCCAGCACCACGACTGCCTGCACGCTGCCATGCTCCCTGTCATGATGATAATGGACTGAACCTCTGAAACTGTAAGCGAGCCACCTTCAATTAGATGTTTTCTTTATAGGAGTTGTTGTGGTCATGGTGTCTCTAAACAGCAGTAAAAACCCAAACTAAGACACCTTCAAAGCCATTTTCACCTCCCCTGGGCTCTTAAGTTTCCTGCATGTGTGCGCATGGTGATGCCAGGTGATACAGAATAGATTCTCTCCAGTCACAGGAAATTACATCCCTGCATGGCAGAACTGCAGCTCAGGACCTAGAATAGCCTCACACCAGTGGCTGAGCAGAGAACATATAAAGACCTGTTGGTGGCAGCCAGAGTTTCCCCCAGATGATCATAAATCATAGTTCTGTCCTAGGACACCTATTTGGGGATGGAACTCTCTCTGGGTTTAAGATCTCTCCTCTCTCTCTCTCTCTCTCTCTCTCTCTCTCTCTCTCTCTCTCTCCCTCCCTCCCTCCCTCCCTCTCTCTCATTCAATTCCAAACAGTATAGAATGACAAATATTTATATCTGTGAAGTGTATGAAAGACTTCTACTTTGCAGCCTGTTTAGAGACAAGAGCCAAACTGGGTCTAGATCTAATTTTACGGGCTTCTAGGGTTGCATCACACGCCCATTTTCTACTAACAAATTTAATGTGTATTTGCTGCTGTTATTTCTTTCACCACAGTAGAGTAAGCAGGGAGAGAGAGAGAGAGACAGAGAGAGAGACAGAGAGACAGAGACAGAGAGAGAGGAGAGATCTTAAACCCAGACTGCCCTGGAACTCACTATATGATCCTGAATATAGTTGAATTCACAGTGCTCTAGCCTGAGCCTCCCAGATTATGAGCCTTTACCAACACACTGGAGACATGCTATTTCTGGTGACCATTCAGAACAGCAGTGTACTGTATGGTTTATTTGAAGTTTGGAGTCAGTATTCTCATGTATATGGGATCCTGCTCTCTAAGGGCATCAGATTTTCCTGTTCTCATTGAGAGTAGGTAACTTGCCACCCTCAACTCACTTTAGTGCTTTGAGACCGTGACTCACAAATGAATCCTAATTCGATGACTTAGAAACCTCTGTACATCAGTTATTCTCTGAGCAAGAGACAGGTTGGGGACCCCGCACAGCAAAGCCAAAATCACACAGGATGGTGACATTTTCAGAATCAACATATTTATCCACAGATAGCTGTAGCAAGCTTTCTTGTCGGACTATCTTTGAATTCCCACCCCCCCCCCCAATAGTGACATGGAGACTTATTAATTATGAAAGCTTGGCCTTAGCTTAGGCTTATTCTCAACTAGCTCTTATAACTTAATTAACCCATATTTTTTGAATCTATGTTCTTGCCACATGGCTCGATTACCTCTTCTTAGTACGGCACATCCGACTTGCTCCCAGTCTGTTGGCAAATTGTGTGCCTAGATTCCTCCTCCCAGTTTCTCTCCCCGGAAATCCCACCTATCCTCTCCTGCCGAGCTATTGGTCATTCAGCTCTTTATTGCACCAATCACAGTAACACATCTTCACACGGTGTACAAATACCCCACAAGCTTTCTGTTTCCCGTCTCGGGCTTCACACACAGAGATATAATGAAAACAGTGGCGAAAGGTCAGATGAACTCTCACTCTCTGTGACCCCAGTCACTCCTTGGCAGCTAACAAGTCATGGCGGCCGGCTTGTCCCTCTGGTAAAACCTTTCTGTTGTATGAGCCGGGATACGCGTCAAACACGATGAAGCCTTCGCGCTTGAAGTTAGAGGCCTCAAATAAACGTTAGCTTATGTGCTATTCCAAGGCTTGAAATATAAAATTAAACACATTCATTGAGAAGATACTTTTTTTTAAATTAACCTAGCAAATATTTACAAAGCTCACCCCCATAAGGCTGTTTGGGGGAACAATGAGCAACATTCTTAAAATATCGCCCCATTTTTAAATTAAAACAATAACTCACCTCTGCATTTATAACTAGCTGTATCCTAGTGGGACATGTTGATTCTTACAAACTATTAGACAATTGCCTGTGGACAGCAGACAATTATTCTGCAAATTATAAAGCAATGCACTATGAAATGTCTTCTGTTTATACAGTGATTTATAATTTTACACTACTGCTTTATTTATTTTTATAATAATGTGGCAATTTACCATGTTAATAGAAAAAATGTTCTACTTAATGACTACTACACTAGAGAAAAATAAGGCCTGTAGAAGAATTAACTTTTAATCATTTAGAAGTATTCCCCTAAATATCATACATTAATATAAAATTGTTTCTGCTACATAAGTACCTTAATGATTATAATATTTAGCTTCCAGTGATTCTATAATTACATAGTTAAAAGTATTCCTTAAAAACATATTTCATTGTACTTAACATGGAGCTGAATTATAGCCACTGGCTAACTACTTCTTAAGAATTCTTTCTTCATTCCTTAATTTAAACTATTTACTCTTTCCCATACCTTCCTACTCAACCATAAAGGACAGGAGGACACTGGAGTAGAGACAAGGCTCCGAGGAACTACGGTGCTGGGAAAACCACCAGTAATTTCCAGGGCGTGCTGCAGAGTGTCAGAGAGAAAGCCCTTGGACACAGCATTCTCAGATACCCTGGATCCGGTTAAAGGTGAAACTCTAAATTATCAACGAGTTGATGCTGACCCCGGGTGGCTAAAACTTAGTATGACCAGCATTTTAAGTCACTGGAGGAGAAGGGCAGAGTTGAACAGGTCAGGTACAGAACAGAGCTGGACAGGGTCATCCCATGACACTCCAAATCTGGCAGAAGACATGAGGTTGCATAAGAGCCGGGGTGTGGAGACAGGAGTGGATTCTCTCCTTCCACCGTGTGGGTCCTGAGGTTCAAACTCAGGTCGTCTCCCCAGGCTTGGCTGAAGATACCTTTCCCCACTGAGCCATCTCACAGACCCAACTCCAAGACTTTCTCACCGTTCCCTCCTCCTCACAACAGGGACACTTACTGGCCCCTTCCCCCCAGGCATCTCTGGCGTGATCTCCACCAACATCCAGACCTGGCAGATCTTCAGGGATAGTGTGTATTCTTGATGCGTCTGTGACATCAAAGTAACTGACACTGGGGATACCTCAGGAGAAAACTAAAGGGATATGTTGTGATTCTGTTTAAAACCCCGGTAAACTACACATGGGCGTTAAATGGTAATGAACAGCACATCATTACTGTAGACAGGAGCATGCCAACTTACAGTAATGTTGGGTGGTGGCTAGATCATAATGAAGACCTTTTCATCCCAACATTAAACCTCTCATAAATGCACTAAGAGAAAAGCTTTAGAGGGCTTGTTTGTTAGCCCCCAAACTTAATTCAGTAGTCACTATCTGAGTTAAAGCTGGTCTACCAATACCTGCCAAGTATCTTATGCCCAAACCATATATTTGTGCCTGCCTGAAGGGGAGCAGGGCATTATGAACCCATATTTCTTATGATTTGCCATTTGGACCAGCAGTGAGTATTTGTTACCTAACATTCCAGAGACAATGGCGAACACTGGGGAAAAATGCAAAATAATAGCTTTTACCATCAAGCTGAGCCGTCACAAGTACACTACAATCCTAACAACCATGTGTATAGCTCCCAGAAACAAAGAGGAACATTGCCCAGAAGTCAGTGAGTAGGCCCTCCTCCCTAAAATATCAGTGATTAAATGTCAGCCTTCCTTAAGAGAAAGGTGAATAAAGCTGCCACATGATTACTTCCTCTTTCAAGGAAGAACCAGGATAATTTTAACAAGTTGCCAATTCTGCTTATTAATCAGGTTTCCATAAATTACTACATTTGGTTTCCTGGGAAGTTACATCATGAGTGTTAATAGCATGTTTTGCAGACAGGAGAAAGACAGAATGCCCAGCTTAACTTTCTTATGACTTGCCAAGTCCGATCCTAAACTCATCTGCTTCAAGTTTTTCACACTACACGGAACTAATTTACAAACGTTTCCTGGGTGGATCCCTGAGACAGCCACTTGGGTCAGTGTTCGTAGAAACCTCACACTTCTACTGTGGTAGGAATGACCACAGACTGTGGCTTTATCAGGAGACCAAATCCCCATAAAACCTACTAATCATGAGTCCTAGTCACTCAGGCCTTTATCTACATGTGTGTTGAAAGGAGTTTGAAAGTAAAATAAGCTCTATGATGTTTTTCAGCTCAGAAAATCTAAATTTTATGCTAAGGGGAAAATTGTAAATAATAATAGGTTCATTTCCTCAAAGTACATGAAAGGGTTGAGATTTCCATGGACGGAATCCCTCTCCTGTATACCCCGCCCCAAATGATCATATCAGTATCTACTGAATGAGAAAGGTAAATAGGTGAAGGTTCTGTGAGATTGTTTATCCAGTAAAGGTGTCTGCTGTCAGGCCTAAGAACCTGAGCTTGGTCTGCAGGACCCACAGAGTACAAGGAGAGAACCAACTCCCACAAGTTGTCTTTCTACCTGTATGCCACAGCACACACTCACTCACCCACTCACACCTCCCCCACGCGCACACATTAAATAAACAAAAATTATATACATGCCGGGCGGTGGTGGCGCACGCCTTTAATCCCAGCACTTGGGAGGCAGAGGCAGGCAGATCTCTGTGAGTTCGAGGCCAGCCTGGGCTACCAAGTGAGTTCCAGGAAAGGCGCAAAGCTACACAGAGAAACCCTGCCTCGAAAAAAACCAAAAAAAAAAAAAAATTATATACACGTGTGTGCATTTAATGTTTAAAAACATTTAAAAATTCTTTCTTAAAATATCTGTATATAAGTGGGAAAATAGCTTGCTGGTCTGCTTAGTTTACCAAGAAGTCCTTGAAATTGAGTGAAAAAAAAATATCGTGAAAAACAACCCAGAATATACTAGTTATGGACAAAAGGAATGAAAACGGAAGAGAAGGAAATAGAGTTTGCATTGGTGATCAATTGCCTGTAGAATGAACTATATGTACCTTAGGAAATCTCAGATGGAAACATTCTATTTATCTACAAGAAAATGAGAACCGACATTTTTATCTACCAACACCCATTATAAGACCATGTCCCAGAGAGGCCAATGAATCACTTGACTTCCCATCATGGAGGATACAGTGATTGGCCTTTTCAGCAATAGATTCCCATCTGCATTTGGATCATATGCTTGTGGCCAGGCTTCTTCCACATATATCATCTGTGGAGTTACTGAGAAAAAGATTCTCTGTCATAATAGGATACACTGTTGTTGTATGACAAGACTTTTCCTGGGGAGACACAACACACATGTCTGCTTGCCCAAAATAGGGAATCCACAACAGACCAAAGTATGGATACCACTAAAGTCCAACTTGGTGAACCAATGAGTTTTATTGGAGTTCCTTTCAGGAATATGGGTGAGGGGTTACTTACAGGAGCAGAAATGACTCAAAGGTAGGCACATGACCAAAGCCCACTCTAGCACTGGTGACAGGTCATAAAGCTGGGAACCTGGAGTCACTGAACACTCTACAGGCAGCTCAACAGGTTGGAAAGTCCTTTCCAAGTCCTTTCTGTACGCATAAACCTCTTCCAGGGAGCTCAGCTGGTTTCTGCTTCTTCTGGGTAGCTGGTATGATCTCAGAGTCTTCTTTGCAACATGGCTTGTCTGAAAGTGACCCTCAGTGGTCATTATTATTTACTCTGGGAGGGAAGGGGGTCTAGTGAATCTGGTCAGTTTCAGGGACTTCCTGAAGCCACTTTGTGTTGTTTACCTTCTGTCTTAAGAAGCTTCTCTGCGAGGTGGAATGTTTCCGTCTCCGAGGAAACTGCTACACAACACCATGGAAACTCAGTTGACATCAAGAAAAAGGAACACCAATAGACTGATATTGTGGAGCTTCACTGGTCCTAACTAGCATTCCGTCATAACATCATAAAGCTGTAGTAGATAATACAGTGTGGTATTGCTGTGGTCAGCCAAACATGCCAAGCGTCACCAACCAAAAACCGAATAACAAATCTAAATACATGTGGTCGATTAGTTTGTATCGAAATGACTTCAGAATCATAGGCATAAATGTGAAAGTAAAATTACACATTTCTGTCTTAGTTACTATGGCTGTGATAAAATCAGGACCAAGGCAACTTTTAAAAGAAGCATTTCATCGAGGTCTTACTTAGAGTTTCAGAGGACTAGCCCACGACCATCATGGTGGAGAATGTGGTGGCAGTCAAGCAAACATGGCACTGGAGAAGTAGCTGAGAGCTCATATCCTGATCTGCAGACAGCAGGCAGAGATGGACTTAGACTGGGCCTGGTGTGGGTTTTCAAAACCTCAAAGTCCACCCCTAGTGACACACCTCCTCCAACAAGGCCACACCTCCTCCAACAAGGCCACACCTCCTCCAACAAGGCCACACCTCCTCCAACAAGGCCACACCTCCTCCAACAAGGCCAAACCTCCTAATCCTTCCTAACCAGTCCATCTGGAAACCAAGCATTCAAATATGTGACCCTATGGGGGCCATTCTCATTCAAACTACCACTATATCCTAAAATAAACATGTGAAAATTATATTTATAATCTTGGGGTAAGTGTATATTTCTCTAACAAGATACAAGAAAACCCTGGTCAAAAGTGAAATACAGGTGTTTTGTGATACTTATGGGATTCCTCACAGATACCAGAAAATCAACTCAAATTAACTTAGGATTATCACATGATCACAAAATGTTTGTGTATGAGCTATGCACATGTTCTTATATGTCTTAAATTTTCTACATTTCTTAGAATATCTAACACAATGTAAATGTTATATAAAAAATTGTTATATTGTTTGGGGAGGAATGACAAAAAAAAAAAGAAATCTGCATGTGTTCATTACAGGTACAAGTTTGTGGGTGAGAGAAATAGTTTTCAACTCCAGCTGGTTGAGTCCACAGGTCAGAAAACTACAGACATGTAGGGTTCACTGCATTGCGTCATACTTACATTCTGAGTTTATGTTTATATATATAAAACCTTGTGGAAAAAAAGACACATCATAGTGTGGAAACAGGTGCCTTAATGCCCATCCCAGAACAGACTTTTATCTGGAATTCATAAACATCCAGACACTAAATCACAATTAAATGAACAAGCCAATGGGAAAATGGATGAAACCTCCTAATTAAGACTTCATGAAAAAAGAAAATCTGAAAGAACAGTGAATGAAGGGACTCTGGCCGGCTCAAGCGAGACGAGCCTGGCTCAGGCAGGCCTTGCCCTTCTCTCCACTCCCTCTGCCTTGCTAAAAACTGCTGGCTTACACTCCTAAAGCTAGCCACCAAGGTCTATTCCCTATTTGGCCACATCTTCCTCCTAAGGCTGACTACCAAAGTCCGGCAATCAAAAGCCCCCTTTGGTTCACCTAATTAACATGCTCAATTAAAATTAAACACCTCATCCTAACACGGGGTTTCCCCCCTTTACCTTCATAAACCACCATTTTCCTATGTGCCACGTCTGTCTCCCCTCTATCCAGAGGCTGTCCCTTGTCCCGCGGGGATAAACACCCGTACCCCTTCCCTTTCCCCTCAAGCCCATCTCCTCCACCACCACATCCTAGCCCCTTCTAACACAGACCTCCCCTTTTCTTCTTCTGAAAAATGACACCTGCAAGGTCATTTGCTGCTGTTTTTCTGCCAAGTCAGAAAGGGGTCATTTTAACTTTCCTTCCCTGCTTAATAAAGGACCTCTCTGTGAAAACAAATGTTTGGGTGTGGTTTGTGCCTGATCCTGGGACTAGGAGGGAGACCCCGCTGTGCACTAAAATGGACTGAGGGGAGTTCCCTTCAGTGAACATGTTATTTAAGCTCATTAATCTTTAGAAAAGAACAAGTTAGAAGCTCAACTTGGTGCCTAGCACAATTTCCCAAGAAGAAAGAGCAAAGGGTGGAAACACCCTTTGGTGGAATCATTTTGGAAAGCTGCTGAGAAAATGCATGCATATGCACGGTGAACCATCAATTTCACCCTTAGCTCCTCATGGAATAAAAAATCCATATATTTAGTAGAAGACACATGCAAAAATATTCTGAATTAACTCATAATATCTCAAATGGAAAATAACCCAAATGTCTGTCTACCTGAAACAAGTAAAATGCGGCATAGTCATAGAGTGATAGAAAACTAAATAGCATTGAAAGTAAATGAACTTCAACTAAACGCAAAATTCACATACGTACACAAATGTTTATGAACAGAGGTGAGATCGAGTTAATTTATTGTGTCTGTCTTAGTTAGGGTTTCAATTGCTGTGATACAACACCATGACCAAATGCAACTTGGGAAGGAGACCATTTTATTTCATCTAATTACTCTAAGTCCAAGGAAGTCAGGGCAGGAGCTCAAGGCGGAACCAGAGGCAGGAACTGATACAGAGGAGGAATGTTGCTGACTTGCTTTCTCTCCTGGCTTTCTCAGTTTCCTTTCTTATATACCACAGAATTACCCCTCGAAGGGTGACACCACCCACAATGCACTGAGCCTTCCCACCTCAATCATTTATCAAGAAAATGCCCACAGGCTGGCCTGCAGGTCAGTCTTACGGAAGCATTTTCTCAATTGTGGTTCCCTCTTGTAAGATAATTCTCACTGGTGTCAATTCAACAAAAACAAAAACAAACAAACCAGGACATATATGATATATCTCTGATTTCATTTCTATAATGTGGAGGAACACACAAAACCAATTTGCTTTCAAGGGAAACTACAAGTCCTTGTTAGTGTGGAAAGTGACCAGAAGGGGGCACCAAAGGATCTCTGCAGCCCGGTAAGGTTCTCTTCTTCCAGAATAATGTTCCTTAAATTCAGATCTAGTTCTGCAGGTTCAGAACTGGCAGGTGCTGGGCTCATGAGACACAGTGTCATGACATTCAGTGACAATTCAGCAGGAATGGGGTTAGGATAGTCTGAGCTGCTTTCTTTGCAATGTAGAAAATAAAGAAGAAATAAAATTACCTACAGACATGTTAGTGAATTTGTGTCCTGGGTATGTCATAATTATGCAACATACTAAACAGAATGATAACACAAACATTTGGTATTTAATAGTTTATATTTAACCATTACAGGGAGTCAAGCCAAGCCAAGTAGACAATTGAACCACAATGGCTAGCCAGTAATCATCATTGACATAGCTTCAAAAAATAAAAAATAAAAAAATAAAAACCACCTAAGTTCTTCTGGCTCAGAAACTTTTTAACAGGAGTGGTGGTGCTTAAGAATCAGAACAGCTGCTGCGTGGAGATTCTGTCCATTAACCAAAAGGCCTGAATGGCCCCTTAATTTTAACATATTTCGAAGGTTTCCTGTGAGTCCGCGTCCACTTCTCCTTCTCCCTTTCTAATATTTCGATCTCCAGGAACAGTTTGTACACCTCCAGGGCGTTTTTCACATCTTCTGGGTTTGAGAAGCACTGCAAGCGTTTTTTACCTTCAGTCACTGGTCTGCAGTGTTCAAGGACCGTCTACAAGAAATGTAAGGAAAGAAGTTGGGGGAGGGTGCAGCCTGAGGGGGATTCTTGGCAAAAGTGAGGTTAATATAATTGATGGACATAAGAAAATCAGGAGACTTTGCATCCTTAGTAGGTGTTCACATGCAGGCCACACTGCAAGGGAGAGAGATTTGTGTGTGTGTGTGTGTGTGTGTGTGTGTGTGTGTGTGTGTGTGTGT
>CABHPP010130637.1:0-22223 GCA_902168425.1 Peromyscus attwateri | reverse complement strand
TGTGTGTGTGTGTGTGTGTGTGTGTGTGTGTGTGTGTGTGTGTGTGTTTTCAGACAGGATTTTGCAGCCTAAGACAGACTTGAAGTTAGGACCCTTCTATGCCCACCTCCTTGTTGCTAGGATTATAGGTATATGCCATTACATCTGGCTCTTGAAGAGCAGAAAAGTGTAGTTGAAGAAAAGACACAGCTCCAAGGATCCAGAGAAGCCCCATAAGGATAGGTGAGGGGGAGTCCTGAAATGCTCCAGAAGCAAAGCAAAAGTATACAGACCACAAACATGGGAAGCTATGGTCAGGGCAGTAGGTCTAGGAAATCCTCAATTCTAAAGTTCTGGATCCAGCCATAGAGAAGAAAAACCTACTCCTTCAATCTCACCATGATGCTTCAAGGTTATAAGTGTATATCTGGTAAACCAGGTATCTGGTAGAGTGACACCATCATAGTCTGGGACAGAGCCTTGGGAAGAGATTGCTATATTTAAGGGTGACATCACAGAAGGTCCCCAAATTGTGCCACTCACCATTTTACAGTTGGGTATCTCAGGGTACCATGTTCTGTTTTCCGAACAAACGATGTTTGGCGGACCAACTATGGTATATCCAGTATCACAACGAACAGTGATGTTTTCCAGTTCAGCATACTGAGCTTTATCCACAGACAGGTTTCCATGTGAGATCACCGGTTTGGGGCACACAGCTTTAACAGGAATATACCTTGTGCTTTCTTCTTCTAAGTGGTGTCAAATTTAGACGATGAAAATGAGAAACTTTGTATATACTTGCATTCAAGTTCTGCAAAACTTACTGATTTCAATAATAATTATAATAGTCCTGATACCTATTGAGAAAAGTACTATGTATATCTATTTGCTAAAATTTTGTTGCCTTATAAATTTTGTTATACCTCTATGAATTAGTTTCTATTGTTATTAACATTTTACCAACAATGAAACTGAGAAAGTTAATTCTCTAAGTCTCCTGTAGCTTTTAAGTGTTAGAACCAATATTTGCATTTCTGTCCCACAGCATTGATTGAATGCATGATGCTAAGGATGTGCTTTTCATTGTCCTCACCTTTTAATGTCGCAGGGTTCAACAGAACAGTGGCTTTTGGTCGCTAACAAAAATGATGCAGGAACCAAGGACACTGAAGAGGCAGTCAGGTCCTTTCCTCATCCTCACTTTATATCAGCTTATCAACCAGGAGCATCATTGGCTCACAGACACAGAAAGGCCAATGAAAAGATGGTGGCCATCATAAGATTTCAATGGAAATTTGCAACACTTTATGAACTATGTGTTAACCCTTGAGATTCCTCTTTCTTGGATACTTGGAAAGAAATGAAGGTTGTCGTGGAAAGTTTACTAGAGGCACAAGTGGATTCTTAGATCAAAGTTATCAAGTCTAGCCTCTAAGTATTCTAGAAAGACAGAACAACTGAAGAGTAGTGGCTGCTTCTGGCAATGGTGCTTATCTGTGCTTTTAAGGCTCAGGAAGGGAAACTAGTGTTCATTTTAATGTTCATTTTTTTTTGCCAATGTTTTTAAGTTTACCATTCATATCTTAAATGTTATCAAATAAGTAGGTAAAAGGTAAAATTTAGGTAGGCTTTGATCAACAGGAAATATTGCTATTATTCTTTTGAACTCTGTCTTCTTGCTAGTGGACCTGGTATTACATTGAGGAGGCAAATGTACCCAATGAAAAGACATAGAAGACACACAGAAAGTCCAACCAAAACATACCCTCCAACACATTCAGACATACATGCTTCAAAGTAAGGAGGTGTCTGTCTATTGTCTCTTCCTATAACAGCACGCTGTACTCTGGGTACTCTACAGAGAAGTGAGTTTATTTAGAGTCTATTTATGCACATCTAAGGGAATAGGGTTTGGATTTGGTTCCTTCATGCCTCAGTGGTGAGTGTGAAAGAATAAAGTATCCAGAGAGACCAGAGCAAACAGCTCACACGTACTCCAGCCCACACTGGCATAGCTGGTCCATCCCCAGGACTAGCACGTGAGCCATTCAGAAGGGCTCAGTCACCTCTTACTTTGTAGTGTGTTGCATCAGGCCATGTTTCAAGCACAGGGACTTTAGTACAGGAGATGTATTTGATCGAATAAGACCCTCCTGCCTCTGGACATTAAGTTCATGTCTCTCCCACTGAAGAATGAATTCCATTCCATGCTAACAACTACAAAGTCTTACTTGTTCCAACCTAAAAAATACAAAGTTCGGAGTCTCATCTGAGACTCAAGGCATCACACAGCCTGAGGCAAATCCCTCCATCTGTGAGCTTGTGAAATCAGTTTCTCTACTTCAAACACGGGGTGTAGGACCAACAGAGTGAAGACATTCTCAACGAAAGGGAGAAACAGGTATGAAAAAGGAGACATGGGGCCAAAGGAAAACTTCAGTAGGGGAAATGCATTGAACCTTTTTTTTCCCTTTCCCCAGCGACCATACAAAGGAGAAGGTTTCCTTCCAGCATTTTCACATAGTTTTTATTGATCTTCCCCTGTCCACTCTCCTCAGTCTCGCTCCTCCCCTCCCATTTGAAGCCTTCTGCTGCAAGCCTTTCACCATCCACTGTCACGTCACGTCACGTGTGTCCTGTGATCTTCCCTACCCCCTCCCTTGAAGCCCGTTCTCTCCTGCTGGGCGCCTTACCACTTTCCTGGCCTCTCCTCAGGCTCACTCGCACATAAATAGACAAAGTACGCGTTAAAGCCCCATGCGAGAGAGCACACACGGAATGTGTTCCCCTTAGCCTGTTTCCTCCCAGCACTTTTTCTAGTTCTAGACATCGATCTGTAAATTTCATCTTTCTTTATGGCCAAATAAAACGTCTTTGTGTGTATGTACCACGTGTTCACTACCCATTCATCTGTTGAGGGCCATCTAGGCTGATTCTGTTTCCATGGGAATCAATAAATGTGGATGTGCAAGCATCTCTGTGGTAAGAGATGGACTCCTTTGAGTGTATGCTCAGAAGTGGCTTAGCTGGGTCATATGTTAGTTATATTTTTAATTTTGAAGACCCTCCATACTGCCATGACGATCGCAGTAGTTTACACACCCACCAATAGTAAACAAGGCTTCCTCTTTCTCTATGGCCCGCCTCACCAGCATTAGTTTTCATGTGTTCTCGATGACCGCCATTCTGATGAGTGAGCTCAAATCTCAAAAATACTTTTAATTTGTATTTCCCTGATGGTTAAGGATGTTGGACACTTTTAAAAATACATATTGATCCTTTGTATTTCTTCTTTTGAGAGCCATCTGTTCAGTTCATCGGCCTACTCGTTGAACGGAAGTTTGTTTTATCGGTGTTTAATTTTTGCTTTTTTTTATTTAACCCTCTCTAAATTAACCCTTTATCTGAAGTGTGGCTGGAAAGGCTTTTCTACTATTTTGTTGGCTGTTTGTTTACTATGCTGATGGTTTCCTTTGCTGAGCAGAAGCCTTTCATTTTTTTTTTTTTTTTTGGTTTTTCGAGACAGGGTTTCTCTGTGTAGCTTTGCGCCTTTCCTGGAGCTCACTTGGTAGCCCAGGCTGGCCTCGAACTCACAGAGATCCGCCTGGCTCTGCCTCCCGAGTGCTGGGATTAAAGGCGTGCGCCACCAACGCCCGGCGCCTTTCATTTTCATGGAACCTCATTTGTCAACAGCTGTGGCTATTTCCTGGAGAATTCCAACATCTATATTCTGAAATATTTTCAGCATCGTTTTGTATAATTGCCTAAACATTTCTGGTGTTAAGGCATTTGCTCCACATTGGATTAACTTTTGTACAGGGCGAGAAATATGGGCCTAATTTCGTTCTTCCATAGGTACTTGCCCCGTTCTGCCTGCTAGCACCATTTCTTGAGTGGGATTTTTTTCTTGATAAATTTTAACTCTTCTGTCAAAAATGAGGTGTGCATATCTGTACGAGCTGACTTCTGGGCCCATTATGTTCCCTTGGTCTCTGTGTCTGTTTTTGTACTGGTACCATATATGCTGTATCTCTAAGGCTCTGTAGTCCAGTTTGAGATCAGATAATACACCTCTGGCTGTGTTCGGTCTGTTTAGGATTACTTTGACTATCTGTAGGATTTCCATATGTGTTTCCATATGAATTTTAGAATTTTTTTAAAGTCCTATGAAAAATGTCATTGAAATTTTAATGAAGATTGCACTGAATCTATAAATTTCTTTGGAGAGGCTAGCTATTTTCACAGTGTTAATTCTGTCAGCCCAGGAGCAAAGTTTTTTTTTTTCCCCCAACATCTAATGTCTTCTTCAATTTCCTTTTTCAGCATTTTAAGTTTTTCATCTTCTTGGTTAGGTTTATTCCTATATATTTTCAATTTTATTTTTAATTAACTAATTTTACTTCGTATGTGTGCATGGATGTATGTGAACCACATGCTTTGCCTGGTACCTGCAGGTCAAAAGAGGACATCTTGTATCCCCCTCAAACTAGAGTTATGGAGGGTGCTGGGAACTGAACCCAGATACTATAAGAAAGCAACAGGGTTCTTAACCATTGGCCCATCTCTTCAGCTCCATGTTCCTAGATATTATTTCTGTTGTGAATGGGATATTTTATATAATTTGTCAGAAAGCTCATTACTAGTAGACAGAAAAGCTACTGATTTCATTTTCTGTTGGTGGATAAGTGCATAAAATATATTCGATAATGAAAGTATAAAACACAGGTGAGGGTCCACAGCTTCAAAACAGCTATTCTACGTATATAGAAGTTCATTGAAATGCACAGTTTCTGGGTCTGGTCAATATGGGTGTGTATTTTGGGGGGGAGTTCTTACTATAAATTAATAAAGCTTTAATTTTAAAGAGTATTATGCTCTCTGTCAACATTTCTTGATGGTTGGGGGAAAGCTCAGTGCCCGCTTTTACCTTGGTTTTGTCCATCAGGACACTGCATAAAAACCTCTGTCATCTGGCTGGTTCCTCCATGCCATGGCAGGGATGGGGGTGCCGAAAGTCTCTGAGTATCAGCTGCTCACACCTCTGCTGCACCTCCACTGTCCGTATAGCTTGAGGTCTGTTGTATCAGGATGATACATCATCTTCTGAGTGCTGATGCACTAGGATGGATCCCCTGCTCCATGGGACAATACTGGGATAGGGATGATGATGAGCACTGCAGATCTCTCAACTCTGGGCTGTGTCTATGGGTTGCTGTGGCACTGTTCTCTGCTTGGTGGATTCCAACAGGCTGTGTTTAGCCTTTGTCAAGTGCTTTTTTCCATGGTCCTACAATCCAAGCACCTGCTCTTCCATGCAATAACAAGGATGGGGGAATTTGAACATTGGCAATCTTCCCGTTTCAGATTCTCCCACATCCTTAACAGTGTGTGTCTGTTCTCTTCCTTCTGTGGCTGCACTATTTGTCCTCTGGTTTGGGTTTTCAGTAGCACAGACTGTCTGCAGCTCTGCAGCTCTCCTTGCACCAGATGCTTTGAGTCTTTCAGGACACTTCCCTGGTAGAATCCTTCTCCACACACACCACTTGGCATGGCATATGCTAGCTAGCTTCTCTGTAAACAAAGCCAATGTAAGCTTATTCCTATTTTCTCTTGTTTCTCCATTGGTGCTTTTTAGCTTGACTTTCTTTTATTTAAGTGTGTGTGTGTGTGTGTGTGTGTGTGTGTAAGTTGTGCAACTAGAAAGGGAGTCACAAGAGGGGAGGAAGAGTTCTTATGGTAGGGGTAAAGAGAAAAAAAACATAACATTTGTGACATGAAAGCAAA
This sequence comes from Peromyscus attwateri, assembly GCA_902168425.1. Lineage (NCBI taxonomy): Eukaryota > Metazoa > Chordata > Mammalia > Rodentia > Cricetidae > Peromyscus > Peromyscus attwateri. Next base: position 16,457 of record CABHPP010130637.1, on the reverse strand, counting down.
GCAAGGATACTCTCAGGGAAAAAACAGAACCAGCCCAAGAAAAGCAGGCAGGAGGCAGAGAAGAGTAGGAGAGGGGAGCAAATTAGGACAAAGCATAATGACACAATGTATGAAAGTTCCATAATAAAACTCATTGATTTGCATGCTAACCTCAAATATTAATGAAAACAGGAAACATACACATACATACATATAAACATACAACACACATACACACACACACACACACACACACACACACACGCACACACGCACACATACACATACATACACACACACATTTAACAGAATAGAGATGCTACCTTCCAGGATGTTGGCCAGTCTCTGTGCAGCCATGTGACTACTAGGTGGAAAACATAGGGCCAGTATGGTTCACACCACTCAAAATTAATCCTATCAAACCATTTGCATAATATTGGCGTAATTTACTTTTCTACTTGTATCTTTAGATCAGTAGACCAGGTATCACGCTTTCCAAGGCCAGAGGCAAAACAATCCAACCAGTGGACACTGAAGCTGTCCACTGATAGTTAAGCTATAGCTCTCAGCAAATTCCTCTGGGCTTTTTCACCTGCTGGGACAGCTTGCATGAGGAGAAATGCTACCATACTGTGCGGTAATAAGCTGCGGTCATGATGAAGAGCCAGGATGTCTGGTACATACTGGTTCAGGAAATAGTATATCTGGAGCCCAAGATAACCACTGGAGTGTCTCTTGAGTCACACCCATAGGGTTTATACTGAGTAGGCAATTATGAGACATGAAGAAATTCTGTTCACCAGGAGTAACAGCTAGAGATATCGCATCTGTCAAAAAGTCCAAGCCTACTTGAGTGATGACGAAAGGAAATAGAATAGGCAGTAGTGAAATAAGATTAGTTATATCAATTACAACCCCCAGAGCAGAGATAACTTACTTTTAACTCTCCTTTACAGTGATCTTTAAGACAATGGATGGACACCATTTTTCCCATGATTCTCACCTCCCACCCCTAATTCCTATGATGTTCTACAAAATTAGCTGCTAGATCCCAAGTTATCTTCTTAAACTTTGCATTTATATTAACCCAAACTATGGCGTGCACTAGACTGTCATGTTGAAGTAAGGAATCATTCAGAGTTAAGATAGTCACATTGTTCTTCAGTGATATTTTCAGCGTCTTACCATTTTCAGATATATATTTAATGCTCGAGTTTGTTTCTGAAAAGCTTGGTAGGGTAACAGCAGGACTGTTTTGCAGGCCTGAATCAGAACAAGGAAATGAAAAGTTGATGTCAGTCACTAGGACCCAATCTTCCCCTTCATAACAAAGTCTCTCATTGTTTAATAATTATATAAGCCATTCTTTTCCCCTGGATGTACAAATACAGAGACTCATGGAATAGTCTTTTACATTACTAAAATATTGGCCATAATGTTAACAGATAATATATGCAGGAACATTAACAAACTGCAACACTGAAGGATTTTATTCAATGTGCTACGTTCTTTGACAAAAGCTTTTGTAAACCCTCTGTCAGTATATCTTGATCCATAACTCTATCAATAGCTTTGGTGGTGCTAGGGCAAATATCTGTGATCTTCTGCATAATACTTGTTGGAAGAACAATCCCAAACTCACTGATTTTTAAGAAGATTATTCTTCATAAAACTGCATAGAATCACTAGGGATATCTGGGAAATGATGATGACAAGTTCCCTCAATAGTCTTACCTGCCTGACATGATGGGATTGCAGGGTCCCACTTTCCATTTTCCTGACATGCACTCCTTCCATCAGTAGACGTAGGGGAAGCACCTTCACCACAAACATAGAAAACATAGTCTCCATAGGCATAGGTGCACATACCAGTGAAATCTCTCCTTTCACTTACAATTTTGATTTTCTCCATATTTGGTATTGGGCAACATATCCCTGGAAGATACAAAGAAATGGGCATACTTCATCATATGGGAAAGACACCTTTGAAGCTTTTGCTCTACTTTATGAAAGACATTAATAATCAAACTCATGGTAACAGGATAGAATGTTGCTTTCAGAGGAGAGGAAGAATTGCTCAATAGGTATAAAGTTTCAGTTGAATAAATTCTAGAAACGTTCAATGCAAAGCAATACAGCAATACAGTTAACAATCACAACACTAGAGGCTGATCAATAGAGTATACTTAACTTTTAGTGTTTATGATCATGATTCAGAAGGAAAAAAAAGAAAGGGCTATATCAAGACGGAAGAATAAGTCTTTATTTGATCATTTCCCCCATTAAAATGTATTGTTGGTTACTTTTCTGTTTCTGTGATGAGATACCATGATGAACTCAACTTAAGAAAGAGTTTAATGGACTTATGGCTCCATGGGGTTAGAGACCTTGATGGTAGAGTGAGGGCATGGTGACAGGTGATTGGAGCAGCAGGCGAGAGCTCATACTTTGATTCATAAGCAGAAGGCAGAGAGCACACTGGGAATGGTGTGAGTCTTTTGAAACCTCAAAGCCTTCCCCCAGAGATGCACCTCTTCCAACAAAGCCGCACCTCCTAATTGTTCCCAAACAGTTCCACCAACCAGGGAGCAAGTATTTAAGCATATATGTCTTTGGGGACATTCTTATTCAAATCACTGTGGGTATACCTGGAACCACTAGCCATGCATAAAAAGGAGACTCTGGCGCGAGGGCATTATAATAAGTTTGAGCCTAGATGAAAAGAAAAGATGCATTGAAGAAGGAAAGGAGGAAGGAATTGCAGGTATCATAGCCATTCACTCCCAACTCACCCCTGTTCCCAACTCTAAGTACTGCAATAAGGAGAGAGATATCTTTTACTTGGAAGAAAGAGAGGGAACTAGACATATGCCCTACACCCAGTACCAGGTTTGCCTCAGTGACCACTAATGGACAGAGCTCAATGGCCCCTACGTCTAGGTCAGTGTCTGTGGACAGAATCCCCACAGACAAAAGAAAATCTGAGACTTCTAAAGGACAAACTCATGCATAGGAGCTATTGATAGAGTTAGGGATCAACAGAATTTTCTTTCTGTTGTCTGCCATAGTATGAGCCTAAGGACATTCTCTCAGGGGTCTGTTCAGGTATAAACTTCCAGTGTGGCCTAGAATAGTATCAGATTGAGTGACCAAGGGATCATTTTTAATTTCCTCTCTCAGCCTTGACCTACCTTAACCTTCAATCAAGAAAGACTCCATCTGCTGAAGGTAGGATAAGGAAGTAAGATCAAAATTTGACTTTGTAACTCCTGCTATAATACAACTCAATATGGGCAGAACACGATAACCCTTGATCCAAAGCTAGTGCCCATTGTTACACCCACTACTGCTGAGGTAACAGGTGGAGACACAAACAAAGCTTGGTTAGAATATACAATACAGCTCATTTCTATCAGGCTACTACACTCTCTGACCAAAAATGAGACATAGCAGGCAGTCACAGAAGATGGGTCTTGGTCTTTGGTCCTGATCTTGTGTTGTGCTCTGCTGGTCATGGCAAGCAATAGACTCCAGGATGATCCAGTGATCCATTAGCCAGGTGATCATAGGACTGCCCACTTAAGGCATAAACTGTGGCACCTAACTACAAGCCAGTGATCACAAATGAGGATTCTAGGTCTGCCCCAGCAAAAATAAGAGTCTTCAGGACCTAATGTGAATGGAATACCCTCTTTAGCATCCTCATCACCCATCGTGAGCATCACACTAACTGCAGATTTGTGACAAGTTTGGGCTTGGAGTACCTCTGGCTGCTGAAACACTGATAAAGATTCAGTTCACAACTTATGGCAAACCTTGACCTGGGATGGTAACTAGTACTGAAATACCAGTGGTAACCACTGACTCAAAGAACATCATAAATGTCTTGAACTTGCTCTGTAGTTCAAGAAGGCCTTAAACTTGTGATCTTCCTGCCTTGGCAGGGAAAATAGATACAGAAGAAATGTGCACATACAGAGATATAGTTCTGAATACATGTGCCTTGCAAGGATTGAGTCATGAAGAGAGAGAAGACTGATAAATAATAATACTGAGCCAGGAATAAAAACTCTCCTATCAAAGGAAGGAACAGATCCAGGGGATTTCATGAATACCAATTTTTGGATTATATAAGAGAGTTGAAACCAAAGGAGTTCTTTTAAACTCTTTATAAGATGCTCGTTCCAGAGTCAGACAAAGGCACAACAACAAGAAGAAAGTTATAGGCCAATAGCCCTGAAAAAAGAGACACAAAAATCCTCAAAATGTTATCAAGCCAAATCCAACAGCACATTAAAAAAACGTTTTACCATTGAGAGTTAACCCAATAAAGGAAGGATGGTTTAACACAGGCAAATCAATAAATGTAATACACTACATTAATAGAATGAAATAAGTAAATCTGAGTATATAGATGAAAAATGTTTTTATAGAACTCGAAATACTTTCATGTAAAAATCTCTGAGTAGCCAGGCAGTGGTGTTGCACACCTTTAATCCCAGCACTCAGGAGGCAGAGCCAAGCAGATCTCTGTGAGTTCAAGGCCAGCCTGGTCTACAGAGCAAGATCCAGGAAAGGCGCAAAGCTACACAGAGAAATCCTGTCTCGAAAAACCAAAAAAAAAAAAATCTCTGAGCAAAGTAGGTATAAAAACCTTATGCCATATGCAATACACCTGTGGTCAATATTATCCTAAATGAGTAAAGCCAAAGTGTTTCTCTATAGGATCTGGAATAAGACAAAATGTCCACATTCACCACTTTGAGTCAAGATAGTACTGGAAGATCTACCCACAGCAAGCAAGCAAATGAAAGAAATTTTTTAAATGTAAAGTCATAAGAGGAAGTCATCATCACTGTTCACCGACGACATTATCATATTTACAGGAAAAGCCCAATGACTCTATTTGGAAAGTATTAGGAATATTAGGCAAATTGTAATGGTTAATACTGTCAACTTGATGGGCTCTGGAATCCCCTAGGAGATAAATCTCTGCTCATACCTGTGATAGATTATCTAGATTAGGTTAATAGATAAGGCTAGCCTCTGGGTGTGTCTGTGAGAAATTATCTAGATTAGGTTAATTGGGATGGAAAGACACACAGTGAATATGGGCAACACCATTCTATGACCTGGTTCTAGGCTGCATAAAAGGAAATAGGTTGAGTTCTAGCATTCAAGATTGTCTGGTTCCTGACTATGCATGCAATGTGATTGGACTTCCCCCAAGTCAAAACAAACCTTTTCTAACCTTGTATGGTGCTAAGAAGTGGGGTCTTTGCTGTTATAATGTGAACATATGATACTTTGGGTTTTAGAACTGGTTTAGGGAGGAACGTGGAAGAGTTTGGACCATCAGACCCAGAGCCCTGTAAACAGAACTTAAAGAACTATTGTGGTGGGGCTTGTAAAACCAGAACATCAAATGCAGACTCTGGAAGCCAGTTTATGAAGTTTCAGAGAGGAACAATTAACAGCTCTATTGGGAACTGGTCAAGAGGCCATTTTTTTTTTTTGCTATTCTGGCCAAGAATCTGGCTTCATTCTGCCTGTGTCTTGAGAACTTGAGTGATGTTGAACTCATAAGTAAGCAACTAATATCTTTGGCAGAGGAAATGTCAAGACATCCTAATATTCAATCTACAACATGATTAATTCTTCAGAGAGAGAGAAAGAGAGAGAGAGAGAGGAAGAGAGAGAGAGAGAGAATGAAGTAAAAATATTAAAAAGAATATGAAATGCAGCAAGGAAAGCTGTACATACAAATTTAAAATTTTGGGCAGGAGGAGTGCCTACCTACAAAAGTCTAAAAGAAACCCCACTCTTTTCATTGGAACCAGAGGAAAGGCTCCTTGGAAGCAAGACCCCACCCATCCCGGGAGCCAATTCATGAAAGCACAAATTTATGTGAAAGGAGATGGCCAATACACCAATGCAGCTGCAGGGGTCCCCTGATCTAAAATGACTGCTTAGGAAAGTGGCTCCTCTGTAGCTTCAGCCCACAATAGCTGTGGTCCACAAGGCCAGCCTCCATCCTTGACTGACTGTAGAACTTAGCAGCAGCATCCACATGGCACTTGTCTCAAAAACATGAAAGATGCAAGATTTGTTCAGAAGTTTCAGGGAGTCACTAAGACCAGTCAGCATGTAATAGGGTTGGAGTCTCTAGAAGGAATTCCTAAGAGGCCCTGGTGTGAAACTGTGAAGATTAACCCCCTTGGAATCCAGATGATTCCATCATGTGCCCCAGATACCAGACAGAAAGCTGCAAGATTTGGCGTTTTCAATACTGGGTTTCAGCCTCACTTTAGTAATTTCTTTCAGCCCGGTGGTGGTGGCGCACACCTTTAATCCCAGCACTTGGGAGGCAGAGCCAGGCAGCTCTGTGAGTTTGAGGCCAGCCTGATCTACTGAGCGAGATCCAGGACAGGCAGCAAAACTGCACAGAGAAACCCTCTTTCTGGAAAAAAAAATTCTTTCTACATCTCTGTTTCATTTAAAATGGAAATTATTATTATATGCCATTGAATATTAGAACCATGTAACTTATTTATTGTACAGAGGTTCACAGTTAATAGACTGCCTGAACTCTGCACTTGGACTTTTAAACAGTGTTGAAGTTGAAGCTGTTAAAGATGATGGGATTTTTTTCTTTTATTTTTGAGATTATAATTGCATCAGTTCTCCCTTCTCTTCCCTTTCCTCCCTCCAAACCCTCTCATATACCCTTCCTTGCTCTCTTTCAAATATGGGGCCTATTTTCTCATTAATTGTTGTTACATGCACGCGCGCACAGAAGTTTCCTTGTGAGATCTGAGTTTGCCTGACAGAGCAGAGCTGCATAAGGGGATGATTTGACCATGGGCAAGGTTGCCAGGTGGTTGGAAGGGTCTTCACTTGTCTGTGCCTAGGGGGAGGTCTTTTGCTCCACCTCTTGGCATTCCTTTAAAAACCCTTTGACAGAGACAGTCAGGGCCTGATAGATAACAATTCAGGCCCTCCTGAGCCTATTCTTTGTTTCTGTCTGTCTCTCTCTAGCTATATTTCTATCTAATATTTCCTGCTGCTCCTGCTTAAGAGTACCCTGGGGAAAAGTGGGGGTGGGATGCCCCCCCACAAATAATCATCAGAGTAAACAATAGTAAAATTCATGACAGAAATAAACCAAGATGGAATAAAATATGTGACCAAAGAAAACCCTTGTCTGTCTAGACTTGGATATCCACGGAACATATCCCCAAACATTAAGATGAACACATAGCAGGAGACAGACAAAGGACGTTTTATCATCAGCAGACCCTCACGAAAGGAGACCAGAGTATCTACTGGGGAAAGGAACATGGCAGCTAGCCTAAGTCTAAAGAATCAGAAGAGATTCAACGGCAGGTATCAGTGAAAGCAGTTATGTGGCGTTTAAAACTTACATAGAATTGACATGTACAAAAAAGTAATAGCACTTAGGTGGAAGCAAATCAGGGTTCTAAGTCTTCCTCAGCCTTGAAAGAGGTGAAGGCATTAACTTGTGGTACAGCAAAAAAATAAAAATGCATACCATAATTTTATTGTATACTAAAGCAAATAAAAGGGATGTGGTGTGTGTTGTGTGTGTGTGTGTGTGTGTGTGTGTGTAGAAAAAGAGACAAAGGAGGAGACACACAGACAGAAAAGTAAAGAAATGATAAATTCAAAAGAAGTCAAGGAGATAACAATACAAAAAGGCAGAAAACATAATATACTACGTTATGTCATATGATTATATGTTATAATTTCAAGTGCATTACTAACTACATTAAGTACACATTAACCTGATTTTAAAACATATTTAAAATATTGAACAACAGAAAGCTTAAAACTAAGTCACACAACACAAACTTAAATAAGCTGTGAGCTATATTGACACGAAAATATAACTTACAGACAAAATAACTACAGCAATAAAGGGTCATTTCATAATAATAAAATGAGAAAGACATCAGTGACTATGCCATTTGAAACATGACGTAGCGATTAATGTCATCTCAAGACACCAAAAAGGAAAAAAATGTTTTAAAAAATAAAAGATAAAACATAAACCTGTCATCAGTCCTTCAGTGGAGATTGATATGTAGACTTAAATCCTAACATCACAATCACAGAATTAGAACTAAATGACAAATTATATATACACACACACACACACACACACACACACACACACACACAGAGAGAGAGAGAGAGAGATTTAAATTCTAACATCACAACCACAGAATTAGACCTAATTGACAAATATAGAACACTTTAACAATAATCACAAAATAATGCATATTTTCAAATGTGTGCTGAATTTTTACAAAAACTAATCATATCCTGTATTATGAAACAGGCCCCAGTAAATTTCAAGGATTGTGCTCAACACATTCAACAAATAATTTAAAAGACGTGTGCAATCGATAGCTTTTTCAAGTTCGAGGTCACTTACGTTCACAGCCCTTGGTAGGTGTCCACATCAGATTGTCTTGACAAGTCACAGTCTGGGGGTCGTTGGGAGGCGATTGGTAGCCAGGTTTGCACTGGAATTTCAATTTGGTCCCAATTTCAAACATTTGAAAATTTCTTAAAGCAAGCTTACTGCCCTCCCAGGAAGCATAGGGAATATCTGGTACGCCCGTACAACCGCCTGACCGTGAAAAACAAAACCATGAAGAAATATGTTATTGGGACTGGCATGGGAACCACGAGAATGGTATTTAACATGATGGTCGCAGCTTTATGTAGCAAAAGTATCTTACAGCGATGGCCTGCACCTGTTGATATTTCAGAACCAACTTCCTGGGTTCCCCTTTAAACATAGTGGTTTTATTCACAAAAGTTGTTTTTCAGTGTATTAGAAGTAATCGATGATTAAAGGGTTAACAGGCTAAGTTTTCTGTCTTTCTTGGTAACAGGATAATTTATGATCCAAAAACTGTTTAGCAGCTGTCTTACAGCTATGGCTACAAATGTAATTTGGGCATAATTCTCTCTCACTAGGTTAGTAGATTATATTCTTAATATCTCATGATGTTAAAAAGCAAAACAAAACCAGGAAGTAGGAAAACAAGTGAGCAATATGTAAAAATAAAGAAATTGTTAGAGAAAAACCATGGTAAGACAGTACGCTAAGCCAGGTGGCTAAGACAGAGTTAGAAAGCCCAAGCAAGCGGTGGAAGGTCCACGCTGCAAAAACTGAGGCGGAGATGAAGCACGTTAGATAACTGGATTTGATCATTGTAACTGACAAATGCTAGTTTAGAGGATCCGATGCAGTTCAATCAAGATGACTACCTGGGAAACTCAAAATTGAGATCTGTTGAAAACTGCCTGGCCTTTGTGTCTGAGCTATATCTACATGCCACACAAAGGTTATTGATTTTTTAAAAGAGTTGAGCTGTGCCCTCATAATATCTAGATGAATTTTTATATGTCTTTTCACAGGGTAGAAACATCTGCTGTATAGCCTTTGCCTTGTGGACAGCAGACAGTTTTATTTACAGAATTAATCCTCCCTGGGACATTCATATATACAACTGCTTGCCAAACTTCCTATATTACTTGGTACAAACAATTAGTCTCTTCTACACTTAATTCCCAATACCTGTTTCCTTCTTTGGTTACTTCTTTAGGACATACTGAGTTCTGGATTATTCAAATTTTTTTTAATTTTGTTTGTTTGTTTGTTTGGTTGGTTGGTTGGTTGGTTGGTTTTCCGAGACAGGGTTTCCCTGTGTAGCTTTGCGCCTTTCCTGGAACTCACTCTGTAGCCCAGGCTGGCCTCGAACTGACAGAGGTCTGCCTGCCTCGATTATTCAAATGTTAAAACTTCTCATATAAGATTGTTACTTGAACGGAGAAGGACAAAAGCAAAACCCCACCAGGTGATGGTGGTGAATAGATTCATAGGAGCCAGGCATTTCTTCCTCAGTGGTTCTGGCAATTGCTTCTCTTCCTGAAGACCTTCCTGGTTCCTCAGCCTCATTCATGAGGCCTGGGGCCAGCTCCTAGCCGTGTGAGATGTGAGATTATAATAGTGCTATGCACAGAAAAAATGGGATGTTACCAATTAGAGATCACATCTGTGCCGGAGCGCCAACAAGTTATGCCTGTGCAGTCAGAATGTCCGCGACAGACATCTGTAAGAGTTACGACGTTACAGATCCAAAGCCAAAATTATCCTGGGATAGATATTTTATCCTTCTTGAAAAATAGTCATCAATCTATTGTCTTCCTCTGTGTGCAACAGTATTCCCATGACAGGCTTTAAAACTACTCAATGAACTTAATGTTAGACACATCTGTAACAAGCACAGTTATATTAAAGCCCACCTTTACCCTCTGATGCCCTTTCAACCGCCTTCCCTAACCTACCTTAACATATCAAAACTATACCCTTCACAGTGCCTGCTCTGTGGTGTGCTATGGAGCTCATCTTATCAAATTCATTTAAGAAATGTATTTCAAAGCTCTTCAGAGACCTCTAGACCTGGTCTCCTTATGTTTGTATCCTTCTCTGTGGTCTGCCTGCTGGCTCGTTCACCCAGACTACTGGTTGACACACTACACAGACTTACATGGGCTATGTCTTCCTGATGCATGAATCTAGAGGCCAGCCTCTGCTTCGGAGCCCGCCCCTGACTACCAGCTCGATGGATGAGGCTGCACTCCAGTCCTCTGTTTCTAGTCAGCTTGAGAAAGCCAGAGACTCAAATCTGATGTCCATTATTCTTCATGTCTCATCCTCTGATTTCTTTACCTATAAATTCATTCTTCTTTTTAAAATTTAAACCAAAAGACTTGAAATGCTATGTTGTGGCCTGCTCCTGTAAGAGGCTGGTCACTCTAAAAAGCCTGATCCCACAACCTGAGAAGTCATCCCTGCTCTTCACCCATGGCAGCTCTCTCTCCTTAGGATGAAGAGTTCAGAGACCTTGCTGTGCTACAATTTTACAATTCCTAATTTTTGGTCCCAAGCAGTGCCTGACTCCATATGCTCCTTGTCAGACAAAGGGTCCCAGACTAAATCACATGGTGTAAGACTTCCCACAAGACCCCTAGAACTTATAAAAAAAGTGCATCCGTGCCTCGCTGTACCATCCCTGTCATCAAAGCTACCTACCTACCTACCTATCTATCATCTATCTATATCTATCATCATCTATTATCTATATCTCTATCATCTATCATATATCATCTCTCTATCATCTATCTCAATATATCTATCATCTATCTATCTCTGTGTCTATCTCTCTATTTCTCTCTCTCTCTCTCTCTCTCTCTCTCTCTCTCTCTCTGTGTGTGTGTGTGTGTGTGTGTGTGTGTGTGTGTGTGTGTGTGTGTATGTGTGTCTGTCTGTCTGTCAGTCTGTCTGTCTGTCTCTGTCTCCACTATTCTTCTTAAAGAAGCCCCACTCTAGTTTTAACAGGAAACCTTTTCTGTCCTTTAAGGTCATGTCACACTGTTTTAAATTGATTATGCGGTCCCTTTCTAATACTCTCTCCCCTAAAGTCCCTTTCTCTTTATAAAGCTGATTCCTGCAGGGCAATCATGTGTCAACTCCACAGCTCAACAGATCCCTAGTTCCATACCAACTAAAGGGCTGGGAATGTAATCCTATGGCATCTGAGGCAGACAACAGAGGTTTCCCACTTTGCTGGAACTGTATTACCAGATGTAACCACCTTCCATTTCTATAAAAACTTCATGGAACTCTTGCCTCATTGGAACGTGGGATTTGAGGAAACCTAAATCTGTTCTCAGGCCGTGGTCACTTATAGACAGCCCTAGAATAAACCATCTTCTGTGTTCCTTTGAGATGAGAGCTGTTTCTTTCATGAACACCTTCCAGCAAGTGGGTTCTGAGGATCAGACTCTGGTCATCATGCTTGGTGGTAAGCACATCTACTCACTGAGCTACCACACTGGCACGTCCTACAGGAAGATTTTCATAGTAATTATATAATCCACATTACCAACAGAATCGTGGCATGAAAACTACGTGATACACATGAAGTAGTTTAAATAACAGTAAAAGATTACTGATAAGAATATCTTCCTTCTAGCAAAAAAGTTGAAGAAAAAAGTATAATAGAAATTTAACTCGTACGTTATTATTGCGTTAAGTGGACTTAGGGAGTCAGTAAGATGGTTCAGTGGGTGAAGGTGCTTGTTGCTGTTAAGCCTAAAAACCTGAGTTCCATTCCCTAGACTCACATGACAGAAGAAAACAAGCTCCAGGAAGTTGTTCTCTGACCATCACATGCACAGTGGTATGCATGTGTGTGTGTGTGTCACACATGTACACATTCACACACAAAATAAATACATGAAGTTTAAAATGTGTTTGTGCCTATAAACATATCCCATCTATATTCTGGATGAAAATACTGTAGCTCCTTCATAGTCCATACTCAGTAGATTCACAAGTAAAGACAGAGGGTACCACTGACTATTAGCTTCACATTGGGTTAAGATGCTGCCTCTGAGGACATAACCCTTCTTGCATCTGATCTCAACAGAGTCTTTGTAAGTATAGAACTGTCGAAATCCAGGGACCAAGTCCCCCATTGGAATCTGTGGCTGTTTATAGATGATTTCTGGAGAAGCCCAGGAAAAGATATCTAAGTTGTGAAAGAGAAGACAGTCGAGAGGTGGCGAGGGGATTGTTACATTTCCAGGAAAAGTGGTTGACCTAGTTCTCACCTTAAAAGAAATTAAAAATTGTTTCTCTCTGGAACCCAGTATGAGTGAATATGCCCTGGGAACATAGATTCAGGCCTCCCAAAATACCATGCTCCACTGTGTAAGTGGTTACAGATTTCATTACTGACAGACCAAGAAAGTCATAGATCAATATACTTGCCAAATATATTGGTGGGCCCACAGGTAGGTGGGTTACAGTGGGAAAACTCTGCTATAGAGTTTCGATAATATCTGGTGAATTTCTTGGATTTTAAAGTTATGAAACATAGTTGTTTGCTAAGAATACTAAGATTCTGATGGTCGCAAGGATGTTAGGTCAGACACAGGGTGGGCAATGGATGCCTTTCAAAGGACTAAAGATAGCCCAAGATAATATGGCTTTGGTATATAACATCCTAACTCAGTTCTAAATGTAAGTTTATGTCAGGTATGTACAAGGAAAACATGTAAAAATTACATATTCTCTAGGCACCTCAAAAAAAGTTGAAAGCCCATCCTGCTAGTTATTGTAATAGAGTTGACTTTGCCAATTACAAACAAACAAAAAACCCCAAGCCTAGCAATATCTAGATCTTGAAGCCTAAACTCCAAGTCTCCAAATCCTTCCACTATTGTGGTCTAGTTTCCAGAACGTTTTTGGTTGTGGATCAACAACCTATAGTGATGACATGGTGGTCATGGAGAGACAGAGCATCAGAGACCTGCCCCTCACAGCAGAGAACGAACACCGCCCGTGATCCAGCCCCCACCCAACCAGATCCTGTCATTCCCACCACCTATTCCTCCTGACTCCTCTCCACACCACTACAGGGATGCGGTTGAAGACCCTTCACTTTTAGGTGATGGTGATAGATGCCTGTCAGCCGTATTCTGTCCCACTTCAAACTGTCTCTTTAGTCCCTTCCCTCCACCTTCTGAGTGTGTTATACAGAGATGTTTTGCTACTGATATCACACGATATCACTTTTGACTTTGCATCCCATGGTAGCCATGACAGTTGGAGCAGGACATACAGTGGTAGTAGTGATGGAGCTATTGATGTACTCAAGTAGAAGGTCACAAGACTCTCACTAGAGACTCCAGCTGCTGTTCCTGGGTCCCCTCCCCAGCTGCACGTGATCTTAGGGATATAATAGAATATATAGGAAGTGAAAGATTAATTTAAAACAGTACTGCATGATTCAGCTTCCGGGAGGTCGCCATCCAGAATGGGGTGGAGCTTTGTAGCAATATTGTTGTTATGGAATCACTGGCACTCTATAAATAACTTCTTCCCAGTGCTCTGAAACCACTCTGTAAGCATGCCTAGTAAGCTCATATTGGTCCCCCCAAGTTGGACGCTGGTGAAGTCATATTTTGTTCTGTCCATTGGTGCCCATCAGACACCAATGTCTGGGGTGAACAGATATTTGTTTGTACAACTCTGTCACACACCAGGCGTTTCCTCATCTGACTCTTGCCAACACTGCCAACACTTCCAGCCTCAGCTTCTATCTGTTCTGCAGTCTTCTGTTGTGCTTGATTGTGCAAGTTTTGCCATAGAGGCTTGAGGATCATCTAAAGAAGGCTGGCTACCATGTAAACGTGGGCTTGTGTAAGAAGTTTCCTGGGGTATCAATGCAGTAAGAGAGATCTTGCAGAAAGCTTTTTCTACAAAATGCACAGGATTATAATGTAGATTATCATATACTCTATACCAGTATAATGAATATAGTGTACTGGCTGAACAAATGAATTGCTTCATTATTGCAATCATTCATTTGTATTTAACTGCTGTCACTACCTCCAGTAACACATCTTATTCTTATAAATAAGTGCAAACAATTCAAAGCAGAATTCATCACTGGGACTTACTTCCACAGGCAGGAGGGCTTGGGCTCCAAACACCTACTGTTCTGTTCACCACAGTGCAGATAATGGAGGCATTGCCAAGGAGCGTGAAGCCAGTGTCACAGCTGTAGATGACTGAGGAGCCATATGTATAAAGATCTTCCTCTCTACCACTGTGCTTCCCGTTGCTGATTTCTGGAGGGGACTCACACGTGACAACTTAGATGAATGAGGGGAGAGAAAGGAGCAATCAGGAAGGGTATCATTGTAAATCTAAAATTCTGTCAGTTGTAAATGGAGGGTCCGGGAGGCAATAGAGACACAAGTAGTTAGTATATAATGGGGTGTAAGTGTCATATTATCATGTCAGAAAAAAAATCTTTACTTACTTACACATTCTGGGAGAGAATCACTCCAGTCTACTCCTTTACCTTGGACCTCACACCGACTAGTTGTTGAGCCAATCAGAAGATACCTGAAAGATGGATCTAAGGTTTATCTGGAATCTTACTTTAGTTTATTCTAACAGCAAATGGACTCAAGGTGCTGTGGGATGGTCTGTATGTCAAATGTGTTGCTCTGATTGGTCAATAAATAAAACACTGATTGGCCAGTGGCCAGGCAGGAAGTATAGGCGGGACTAACAGAGAGGAGAATTAAGAGAACAGGAAACTGAGTGAGAGAGACACTGCCAGCTGCAGCCATGACAAGCAGCATGTGAAGATGCCGGTAAGCCACGAGCCACGTGGCAAGGTATAGATTTATAAAAATGGATTAATTTAAGATGTAAGAACTAGATAGCTAGAAGCCTGAGCCATTAGGCCAAACAGTTTAAACAATGTAAGTCTCTGTGTGTTTATTTGGTTGGGTCTGAGCTGCTGCGGGACTGGCGGGTTAGAGAGATTTGTCCTGACTGTGGGCCAGGCAGGACCAGAAAAACTCTAGCTACACTCAAGGTTTTAAACAAATACAATTTTATTCATCATTTTAAAATAAAACAATTGATGTTCTATTGACCAGTAATTACCATTAGAACCATCTTGGAGTTCAATTTCATCATATGGAGCAGGAGCACATTTTCTCACATTAAAATTTCTTTCATCCATTTATGACAATTTATTAATTTTTCTAAGTGTTGTATAATGCAACCAAAGAAAAAAACACGTATAGGTTTTGAAGCTATAATTGTTTTTAAACTAAATATAACTTACTAGAACCTTTAAAATGATGTAACTCATTTCTCAAAACAAATATTTGAAAATTTCCCCACACATTAGAACGTACTTTGTCCTCAGAGCATAGTTTGATATGCATGTGCACGTAGTCTTGATTCCTTCACGGTTTCATTACACTGTAGTGAAAGGCAGGAGCAAAATCACCAAAAAAGTCACACCACGCACCAGAAGTTCAAAACTTGCCCTATCCATCTTGCGACTTCTGTTCTTTCTTCCTTCCTTCCTTCCTTCCTTCCTTCCTTCCTCCCTCTCTCCCACCATTCCTCCCTTCTTTTCTTTCTTATTTATTTATTTTTGTGCTGAAAATGGAACTCAGGGTCTAACAAATGCAAACGTAGTGATCTACCAGGGAGCCTCATGACAACCCCATCATTATTTATCCTTTCCTGAAGAAAGCATAAAGATGAATTGTAGCTAATAAAAAAAATCTTTCCCACCATGATGGCAAGACCCTAAAGTTCAGCCAACCCACCCACAGACTTTCACAAACACTCTCCACTGGATTAACCCTGAAGCCCTTCTCCCAGTGTGATGGGCTATCAAAGTCTCCACATTCCATGGATTTCAAAACCTCAAGTATCACATCCATGCTATGGATAACAAAGTATTACTTCCCAGAGTGGTAGGTAACAAAGGCCCATGAAGGAAAAAACTTCTGGTTAAGAAAATGGAATCTCTAACGTGGGTAGAGTCCAACCA
>CABHPP010130636.1:0-34364 GCA_902168425.1 Peromyscus attwateri | reverse complement strand
TTTTTTTTTTTCCTAGGGGGAAGTAGAATTCCTCTTCTGTTTGTTCTGAAGCTTTCCAAAAAGAGGCCAAAGGGCTCTGCAGACTGACAGCAGATTCCCTGAGATAGGAACACATGCACTGGATCCTATCTATTTATGGAGTTTTGAGGCCAAATCCTGTTATCCAGTCCTCCAGCCATGCACCCTGGAGGTCAGAGGTCAGAGGTCAGAGGTCAAGCGCAGGGGTGTGGGTGTAGAGGTCCTGGGAGGTGAGTTAATTGGGAGTAGGTGTTTTGTTTTGTTTTTTCTTTCTACCCTGAAGGGAAAACTCAGTAAATCAATGGATCCTGGTTTGTGGCCTCCTTTCCTGCAGTGGGGGGAGGTGGGACTTTGTAAAGGTTCTGAGTGAGGTGGGGCGTGTTCAAGAGGGGAGGCCACACCTCTGGAGCCAGGCTCCTCTATCCCATCATTCTCCTGTGCCTGTTTTGTCTTTGTGGTGTCAGAAAAAGCACCGGACTCAGGGTTTGTGAAGATGGAATGGGAAGCCAGCCAGGAGAGGAGGCGGAGGCTGGACCCAGCTTCTTGGTGGCTGTTGAGATGAGAAGCTCAGGGTCTGTGGCTGAGAAACAGAAGGTGACAGGTAGGCCCAGCGTAGGAGCCGTGGACTCGGGCCTTGTGTTGTTTAGCTTTTTGTCAGTTTGATGCAAGCTAGAGTCATCTGAGAAGAGAGAATCTCAGCCAGGGAATTACCTCCATCCGACTGGCCTGTTGGCAAATCGGGGTGGGGGGCATTTTCTGGATTGATTTAGAAGGGCCGGCCCACTGTGATCAGGGCCATCCCTGGGCAGGTGGTCCCAGGGTATGTAAGAAAGCTAGTGGAGCAGGCCAGAAGGAGCATTCTTCCATGGCCTTTGCTTCGTTCCTGCCCCGACGTTCCTTCACGATGCACTGCAAGCTCCAAGTGGAAATAAACCCTTTCCTCTCCGTCGTGGTCACTGTTCTGTTGCTGGGAAGAGACACCATGACCAAGGCAACTATTTTAAGAGAAAACATTTAATTGGGAGTTTGCTTACAGTCCACTGTCATCATGGTAAGGAGTGTAGAGGCAGGCAGGCAGGTGCTGGAGCAGTAGCTGAGAGCTACATCCTGGTCTAAGCACAGAGAGAGAGAGAGAGAGAGAGAGAGAGAGAGAGAGACTGAGAGAGACTGACTCTGGGCTTGATGTCCAAAAGCCCACTCCCAGTGAAATACTTCCTCCAGCAAGGCCACACCTCCTGATCCTTCTAATCCTTTCAAATAGTGCCACTCCCTGGTGACTAAGCATTCAAATATGAGCCTGTGGGAGCCATTCTTATTCAAACCACCACACTCCCCAAGTTGCTTTTGGTCATGGTATATATCACAGCAATAGAAAGCAAATTAAGACAGACCCCTTAGGCAGGAGTTGAGTGTTTCCCTCGATGCCTGGGCAGTGTGTGCAGAGCAGCACAACCTGCTTAGGATGCAGATACCTTATTGAGGCTTCCCTGAGCATCTGAAGTTGCACTTGGATTGCTGGCCTCTTGGTTTATTTAGCTCTTGGGGCCTCAGTGTCCAGTCTGATGGGACAGGGTGATTTATTACTCTTGGAGTTCCCAGAGTGCCTGGGCTGGTTCTGAACTTGGAGAAGAGGTCTAGTTAAATCTGTGAGTGAAAGAAAACTTGGGAGACATATTAGGGGGTGTTAGAATAACAAGTCATACATGGAAGAAGTAGAGGCCCTGAGGGCCCCTGGAAAGCCACACTAGGGTCTCAGGACTGGGCCCATCTGTTCTCCTAGGTTGTAGATTTCCAGCTTTCTCCCCACCCCACCCCCCATATCTTGACAGAGCACTTAAAATAATCCAGGATCCCAGCCTTTGGATACCTCAGAAGGTAGAGTGGGCTCCAGCATAAGGCAGAAGAGATGTGTAGAACTCAAAAAAAGGGGCTGGGAAGAAAACAGAGAAGAGAGGCAGTAGGTTCCCTTCCACACACAGGAGAGTATGGCAGTGTGAGGTGTCCTCTTTTTCACTCAGGTATGTTGTGCAACTACAGTCTTTTATTGGACTTGATCACTGTTGTGGTCCTGATGCAAGGTCTTTCTGAGATCGGACCCACTCACATCCCCTCATTCGGGGAGTGGGGAGACCCAGGGTGCACTGCTGCTGACAGTGTTCACAAGCCTTCAGGGGACCCTCACAGGCCCCTCCCCACTGGAAGGTTAACTGGGGGAGGCGGTGCTCTTTGGTGGGGTAGCTGCCATCTGCCGCCCATTGAGACTGTCCGTGGTGCATCTTTTTGTGAGTTGTCCGTTTGGCAGGTGTGACTCTTGAGTGGTATCGTTGCCAGGAGGACTTCTCACTGGTGCACCTGAGTCATGCACGATCTCTCTCGCAGATGACCATAGTGGTTGCATTGGATCACCAAGCTGGATGGCATGGAGTCCTTTGGCACCTTCTCTGTGTGGGGAGAATAGATGTCTCTTTACATTTCTCCAGGGAAAGTCATGTGACGAAGCATGGTGGCATTCAGATTGTGAAAAACTAAACACTTTTGAACTGTACAACTTGGTGGCATTTAGTGCATTCACAGTGGCGTGCATCTACCCTCTTTCCCGGTCAGGACACTCTACTCCTCAAAAGGGGAACCCCATACCCATTGGCAGTCCCCATCCCCCTCCAGCCCCTTGGCAACAGTAAATGGGCTTTTGTTTCCATAGTCACCTATTCTGGACATTTTCTGTAAACAGAATCCCATAATGTGTGACCTTTCGTCTGGCTTCCTTGTCACTCAGCATCATGTTTTTAGCACCCGCCAGGTTGTACATATGTCAACGCCTTATTCCTTTTTTCCGGTGATAGAATGCACACAGTGTGAAATCCATCACTTAGACCATTTTAAGTGTAGTTTAAAGCCTTAAGTACACTCAGGTGGCTGTGCGGCCATCCCCACCATCCATCCACAGGACTCCTTCATCTTCCCTTGCTGAAACATTTCTCCTCCCTTCTCCTCAGCCCCTGGCAACCATGCTTCTACTTCCTGCTTTTATGGATTTGATTTCTGTACGGATGTCATATTGATGGCATCATACCTCATTTTGGGACTGGCCTTTTTCACTTGGTGTCATGGCCTCAGGGTCACTTAGAATATGTGCCAGAATTGTCTGCCTTTTTAGGGGTGGACAACATTGTATAGATAGGCCACATTTTGTTTGGTTGTTTCTGGGTCAGGGAGGTTTGGGCTTTGGTTTACTTCTAGTTGAAAAATGATACTGGACCAGGCAGCTGAGAGCCAGAGGTGGGGTGGCCTTTGATAATCACACCTCCTTGTGCCTTGGCTTCTGTCTCCACCTCTGGGGATGCTGGGCAGGCGATGGTCTGTGAGGGTGGCTTGGTGGTTGGGTGTATACTGGATTTTCATGTTACAGGTATGAATGTTGGTAGGTCTCAGTCTCACTATCAGGGCATTCTGGAGGAGCTCACTTGTGACTTGGACCTGTGAAGGCTCCTTCCCTTATGAAGACCTGGAGCAGGTGCAGGACTAGGCAAGTGTCCTAGATTTCAGTGGCCTGAGTTTTCATTTATTCCCACCAGATGATGGTAGGGAACAGAGGAGGCACACAGCCGCTGGGTTACTGTCCTTTGGTACTCCAGGAAAGGGAGCCAAGAGAATGACATGACATCACCAGCCTCCAGGGTAGCTCAGTGAGAACAGGAAGTAAGTCTGGAATTCACAAAGTCACACTTGCTTTCATTACCCTAATTAACTTTCCATATGCCTGAGGAGCAAGTGACTTGGGGAGTCCATTATCAGTGGCCAGTGAGGCCAGTTGTGTTCCCATTCGTGATTAAGGATATTTAATGATTAACTCAGACTACGAAGAATGGGTAGTTGTATTCACTATGCTCTACTGGAGAATTTTAAGGCTGTTTATAGATTTATATACACAGTCATGCTAGGAATCCATGTTAGAGACTGCAGAGAAGAGGAGAGGGAGGGAGGCTCTCTCCAGGGTCACACAGATGGAGTTGTGGGTTGAGACTGAGGGAGGAGGTGTCCAAGAGAGGAGAGCAAGTGGCCTTTCTTTAGTCCTAGGTTACATTTTTATCTATTTTCCTAGTTTTAAAGCTTCTGGGGCTGGAGAGATGGCTTAGTGGTTATCAGCATCCACACCAGGCACAACTGTAAGTCCAGCCGCAGCAGGAGGACCAGCCGTCTCTGGCCGCCTGCGCACCTACACTTACGTGTATATACCCACCCACAGACGGACACACAATTAAAATAAATCCAGGTAGTATATGTTCATGGTAAATTAGCAAGGACTATTTAAAAGTCAGACAGTTTTATAAAGTCTGTCGCTAGATGAAACGTGTATTCACAGAGTGGATATGTGATATAGGACAGCACAGATTAATCTTGAGGTCTTTATGCTGAGGGAAGCAGGTGAGCCGCACAAAGTACTGCATGATTCCAGCAAGGCAAGGCACTGAGAGAGGCCAGGCTGGGAGAACCAGAGTGGGATGGTGGTTGCAGGTGGGAGCTGGATAGAGGCTGGAGTTTGGGGTCATAACAAGCAGAAGGCTTTGATGACATGGAACCTGAGGTCTGTAACATATCACACATGTGAAAATCTAAGGCGACAGAGCCCCTGTGAAGTAGTCTCACTCAGAGAATCTTTTCCAGTCACTTAAGAAAGGCTTTAATTGGGCTGGAGAGAGGGCTCAGCAGTAAGAGCACTGGCTGCTCTTCCAGAGGACCCAGGTTCGGTTCCCAGCACCAACATGGCGGCTCACAGCCCCCTGTAACTCCAGCCGCAGGGGGTCTGATGTTCTCTTCTGGCCTCCTCGTGCACCAGGCACGTACATAGAGCAGACATACATTTAGGCAAAATACTCATACACATGAAGTATAATTAAAACTTAATAAACAAAATGGCTTTAAATAATCAACGAGCTTTAGAATACATAAGTGGAAAGTGGTATTCCCTGCTTATGAACATTAAAAACACCAGAACTTTCCTTCCCCACAGTGCTGAGGATGGAGAAGGGCACCTATCATGCTAGGCAAGTGCTGGACTGCTGAGCCTTATAGCCCCCCGTTTGTTTTTCAGTGACACCCAAAGCTGTTTGTTGGCTTGCTGGTGCGTTCCTGCCACTTGCAAAGGTTCTCTGCTCTTCCCAGGCCTCTCTGTTTCACCTCTGGAGTCTCCTGTGTGTGTGAAGTGCTGGCTGACAGTGTCCGGCTGACACCACACAGACAGCTGCTTCATGTGGGAATATCTGCTCACTGAGGTTTCCAGGCTAGCCCACTATCACAACATACCCGCTTTCAGTCCCGCCGAGCATGGTACCATGTGCTTTTTGTGACGTTTGCTCTAAGCTACATCCTCACTTTACCACACGGCTGCCATTTGAAGTCAGCCTATTTAGAGAAGAGATGCGGAGGCCAAGGAACAGGCAGTGTCCTCGAGTTCAGTGCCTGCTGATCTCAGATGCTGGCCACTTGGCGCTGAGCTCTGCCCTGCCCTACTGCTTTGGACAGCTTACCACCTCATGCACCCATTTTGGGGCTGGACAGATCTGGAGTTACCTACTAAGTAGCCTGCTGGGCTTCCTTGGGGGGATCTGATCTGAGCCCCGTGTGAGCTGTGTTGGGTGGGAAGCCCGTCCGAGTGGCGCTGGGGAGAGTGTGTGTTCCTTGTCAAGGCTGAGAGGAGCTCCTTCAGCTGGCCTGCTGGGAAGGGGAGTGTACCTGCCCCAGAGCAAGAAGGCTGGTGACTGCAGGCCTTCCGGGGCCACCCACACCGAGCCCATTAGCTCAGGGCCTTGCCTGGGCTGCTTTCCTGGATGAGCTGAGTGTGCTGTCACCCTTCTAATGGCCCAGGGGCCTCTCGTTGAGATCTTGGTCCCCAAGCCTTTCAGAGTCCCCCGCAGCTGGAACTGGATGGACAGGGCTTTCATCAGGTAGAGGTTCTGTTTTTAGCTCCTCTGCCTGTGCCGCTGTCGCTATGGAGATAGCAGCTCGTGGCCCACGAGGATGCATGCCTCCACTAGCAGTGAGGAAGGGGGTCCTGCTTCCTCCCGGGGGCTTCTCAGTCAGGACTTGGTCAGCATGAGCATCCTCCCCCCCCCTCTCTCTCTCTCTCTCTCTCCCTCTCTCTCTCTCTCTCTCTCTCGCACTTGCACACTACAGAGGCAGGCACAGAGTGATAGAGTAATAGCAGCAGGACTGTCTCTGGGGTGTGGCCCTGTGTGGAGACAGTGCCCACAGCTATCTCTTTATTGGCTGGACTGGTCTAGGAGAGTGGGGACTCCATTTGAGGGGTACTGTCTGAATTTGGGGGTTGCTTTACCTCTTTAGACCTTCATGCATTCACAGTAAGGATCCATATGCTACCTGCTTGGATCTGGTGATGTGATTGGGGAAACTGAGTTTATGGTGAGAGATGAGCGTCATGTGGCTGTGTGTGTGTGTGTGTGTGTGTGTGTGTGTGTGTGCGCGTGTGCGCACGTGTACATGTGTGTGAGCATGTGTGTATGTGAGTGTGTGTGTGAGCATGTATGTGAGCATGTGTGTACACATATGTGTGAGCATGTGTGTAAGCATGTGTGTGTGTACAGTGTGTGAGCATGTACGTGTGTGTGTGTGTGTGTGTGTGTGTGTGTGTGTGTGTGTGTGGTGCTAAGGTTGTCCTCAGGAGAACATCTGGATTCCCCTACTCCTTGTTTTTCTTTTCTTTTGTTTTCTCCATTTGAAGGCAGAGAAGAGAAGGTTGAAGAGAAAATATTCTAGTCCTTTTCATGCTTATCATAAAAGATAATGCAGGAAGGAGGAAACAGCCCCATCCTATAGACTGTGACAAGACTCTAGAGTCAGTCACAGCCCTGCTCCAGGGGGATGTGACACTTGCCACAGCTCCTTTCCCACAGTGGGAATAACTGAGGCAGAGAGGTTAAAATATTGTCCAGAGTCACACAGCCAGTGAGCCCTAAAGCAAGAACCTGAGATGAATCCTCCTGACTACACCAACATTGTCCTGTGCTGAGTGGTTACCGGTCTAAAGTGGATACCTGGCCACCGTGGGCCATGGAGCCACATCCTGTGGGTTGTATCTGTTCAGAGTCTTGGGCTTGTCTATGACCTTAAACCTTTAAAACTAAAGTAAAACAAGTGTTAGAGAGGATGTGGAGGAGGTGGTGGGATGTGAAATGCTGCAGCAGCTGTGGAGATCAGTCCAGCAGCCCCTCAGATAGTTATCTGCAAAGTTACCACATGGCCAGTGGGTCCACTGCATAGGCTGTCCTCGAGAGGAGTGAAAGCAGAGGCCGCAGCAGGTTTCTCTGGTGTTCCCAGCAGGACCGTAGGTCATAGCCGAAAGGTAGAACAGCTCGGACTTCCAGCACCAGATAAACAGAACGTGAGCTGTGCAGACCGTGGAGCATTTAGCCATAAAAAGGAATGAAGCGTTAACACACCACGCAGGGATGAAGCTTTGGAAGGCTTTGCTGAGTGAAAGATGACATCCACACGAGGTCAATACCGTGTGACGCCACTCACCATCAGCCCCCAGACTAGAGATGGAAAGGAGAATGGTAGTTAGCAGGGGTCGGTGTGGAGGGAAGCTGGGGACTGTTGTTCAGTGGGATGATGAAATGTTCTAGAATAGCAGCCGTGGCTACATAACTCTGTGCTTGCACTAAAGGCCGATGGACTGTAAACTTGATGAGATGGTGAAAGAAAGGAGGAAAACAAATAGAAATCTGAAGCTTGTGGGCACAGATATTCTTAGAACCTCTGCTGCTTGTAGGGCTAGATGGCGCCTCGCTGTGTTTATGGAGGCATGGGGACAGTGTTCACGTCTGTGGCCTGCCTGAGACCTCTTACACAGCAGGGCCCCAGGTTCTTCTGCAAGGGCAGTCCTGGCAGTTAACAGCCTCATGCACGTGTGAACAACATCTGTCTCTGTGGAGCACTTCTGCACCTGACATTGGGCATGTCCTTTTATGGCTCTCCTTTGCTCTCTGCAAGTGGAAAGATAAATACCTTTTCAAAGAGCAGATGCCAGCTGCCCACGGTCCCTGCCTGGGTCCCCAGCTTCAGAGTGGGTGGGAGATAGCACTGCTGGGGGCACAGGATGCTGGCTAGGACACTGGATGTGGGTGATGTAGACAGCTTGAGGAAACTTGCTGCAGACCTTCTGGGGGACCTTGCTGCAGACCTATGGGGAATCTTGCTGCAGACCTACTGGGGGACCTTGCTGCAGACCTTCTGGGGGACCTTGCTGCAGACCTTCTGGGGGACCTTGCTGCAGACCTATGGGGAATCTTGCTGCAGACCTTCCGGGGAATCTTGCTGCAGACCTATGGGGAATCTTGCTGCAGACCTTCTGGGGGACCTTGCTGCAGACCTACTGGGGGACCTTGCTGCAGACCTACTGGGGGACCTTGAGTGGGTCTTGTGTCCCGTCAGAACCCTTGTGTTCTCTCCTGCTTCTGGCTGGGCCTAAGGCTTCAAGGAGCAAGTGTGGGAGTACTCAGCTGGGCCTAGCCAGGCCACCAATCTTTCTGTGAGTGATCACAGTCGACTGAGTCTTCTTTTCTCATCAGGACCTCAAGTACAGGGAAGACAAGACTAGCAGCAGGGAGAGGACTATTGGTCATGGCAGGGAGAGGGTCACTACTCTCTGTGGAACCAGACTGTCTGTCCCTCGGAGCCCCTAACGGGCAAACTACAGAGGGTAATCTCTCCTGTGTCTTTTTGCTAGCATCTCAGAATATCATAACTAAGTACTAAGAATTGGGTGACTTCCAACACTCAGAATCTATTCCACACAGTCCAAACGCTGGTTGAGCTGTGCCCTTCTTGAAGCTGCAGGGAGAATCTGCCCCAGGCTCCTCCTAGCTGCTGCTGCTGGCTGGCCCTTGCAGGCTCGTGGCTACACTGTGTCTTGTCATCACATGGATTGTTTCCTTCATGTCATTCTTCTTTCATCGTTTTAAACTTTATTGTGCATGCATGTGTGCATATGCATGCATCTTCCATGGCACGCAAGTGGAGGTCAGATAACAACTTATGGGGGTTGCTTCTTCTCGTCCTGGGGATCAAGCCCAGGTCATCAATTTTGGTGCAAGTCCCTTTACCTGCTAAGCCATCTTGCCAGCTCAAAAGCTAGTTTCCTTTTTTACTTTTTGGCAGTACTGGGGGTTGGACCTAGGACTCACCCATGTTAGGCATTGTTCTACAAGTAGGGTAAGACCAAACCCTGGGACTGTTTTCTTATGGGGACTAAATCCAGTCACACTTGATTAGGACCCACCCTACTTCACTGTGACCCTGCCTTAGCTAATTATATCTTCAAAGACCCTGTGTCCAAAGCAGTGTTTCTGAGAAGTACATGAACTTGGGGGCGACACTACTCAACTCTGTAGTTGTTGGATGAATGACCAAGTGAGCATGAACAGACATCCTTGCACAGCTGTTTATGTGTGCTTAAGCAGGGCCATCTCTCCTGACCTAGGTGTAAGGTGGGGTGGTTCCAAGATCTCCCCTTTTCTCTCCCCCACTGCTCTGAGCCTAGCATAATGACCACCTTCAGACTCAGCCCCTTTTCTAAGTAGGAGCCCCGGTACTTATCTCAGGGTTCATGACCTGTGGGGTGTTCTTTTCCTTTCTGCTCATGACCCCAGAGTCTTACTGCTTTCTTTTCCCTTCCCCTTGGAGCAGAGAAGGAGATTGAAATGGCTCTGGACAGCTCAGCTCCCTCTTGGAACCTCAGCATCAGCCTACAAATGGAGTCTGACTGGCTGCTGCCCACCATCTCCTTCTGTTTGTAACGATTTCCAGTTTTCCAGCTGAGAAAAGTGTAGACAGAAGTATGCCTTGGGGCCTGTGAGACCAGACTCCAATCCAGAGGCTGTCATTCTTGCCTCTTTGCCCAATTCTCAGTGCCACCTCCTGCAGGAAACCCTCTGTGACTAGCTTGATATGTGTGTGGGGTCCTCACTGTGCCCTGTGTATGGTACATCGCCTCACAAGGGCTGGCTGGCTGTCCCCCTGGTGTGCAGGCGTGTGACGCTTGGGCACCTGCTGTGATTCCCCTGTCCTGCTTTCCGCTTGCTCTCTGACACAGGCAGGAGCTCTGCCTTTCTTCCCATCTCTCCATGTTTCCCGAGTGGAGTGTCCAGCCCGGGACTGGTTACAGCCTCGTAAACATAAAAGATGATTAAATACTAGGTGACCTATGAAAAACAAGGGGAGGCAGGTACCAAAACCACAAAGGTGATTCGGGTAAGGCATTTGATGAAGTTTATGTTTTTTATTCTGAAAGACAAACTGAGGGGCAGGTGAAGCCTTCTAAGTGATAACATCACCCCTCAGTGCTCACTCAACCTTATGAATTAGCCAGACACTCTAGTGCAGATTCCAAAGCAGGCCCGAGGAGCCCGCTGCTCCTGGGCATTGCAGCAAGACAGGCAGGGTCCCAGGACCAAGTGCAGCTAGATGTCTGTGAATGTCATTTCAAGGCCAACGTCCTTCTCTTTATTGTTTCAAGGCAAACACTCTTCTCTCTTTAGTCACTAGTCTAGATTCAAGCAATACAATGGTCCGGAACAGAGAAGTACACAGAACCTTGAGAAAGGCAGTTTTAAAAATTAATTAAAAATTAATGTTTTGAGTGGATACACTTGTCTTAGTTTCTAAAGTAGATGAACTGGAAAACGACCAGCGGTACAGTAGCCAGACAATATGGTGGCCAGTTAGAAGATAAGCAAACAACTTTCATCACCTTCCAATGTGTCAGCGGAAACTGGTTGGTGAACTTGGTGGGGAAGAGTCCTCCGACACCTGTTTGCTTGGGTGTCAGGAGATGGGGGCCCCATTTTCCAGTTCATAAGCATGACACTCAGGCAGTTCAGGCAGCTGCCTCCCTGGGACCCAGCATCTCAGGGTACAGAGGGGCAGTGATGTGCAGGGTATATTGCAGAGTGCTCCAGATCTCCCCATGGAGTTGTTCTGATGAGTCTCCCAGAATGTTCCAGAACATATTTGTGCACCATTAAGTCATTACAGAAGCCAGATGTCCATTAACTCAGTCCCGGATGATGAATGCAATTCTGGGAAAGATAAACCATGCTGTATCCCAGAGTGGGTCTCAGAGTGTAAACACAGAGTGTAAAACCTGCCTTGGCATCCCAATGTCACTCTGTGGACGCAAAGTTGTACTGCATCTCCAGGAGAGCCAGGTGAGAGGAGCAGGTAAATGACTACCTCCTGCCAGAAAGCAGGGCTCAGCTACTGCCCCGGCATCATC
Source organism: Peromyscus attwateri (assembly GCA_902168425.1). Lineage (NCBI taxonomy): Eukaryota > Metazoa > Chordata > Mammalia > Rodentia > Cricetidae > Peromyscus > Peromyscus attwateri. The sequence continues at coordinate 23,053 of CABHPP010130636.1, read as the reverse complement.
TGCACGAGAGCACCCTGCCAGGCGGCCCATCACACTTCCTACTATTTTCCTTATCTTTCTCAAAAGCATTTCCTGCCTGTCTTTCGATACGTAGGGACCACTGGAGGTAGTTCAGTCGATGGCTGAATCACGTGACTGAAGGAAGCTATGGGATGATGGATAATGTTCCCTCGTCACAGGCTAGGCTGTTCTCTGAGCACAGATGAGTGATGAGTGTGTGTCCTCTAGGGCTCTCAGGTTGCTGCCCTTGGGACCCCATACTTCCTTTCTCAATGGCCTCGCCTCCTCCCCAGTTCTTTTCTTTGGTTTTATGATTTCTCACTTCTACTTTATTTCATCAGAGGAGGCTTGTTGCCACCCCAGGGGACTAGTATGATTGTCTTAGGACTGAGGTCCTGTGTCATAGCTTTTCTCCAAATCCTTATGGTGACTGGCTGGTCAGCCTAGGCCTAGGAGAGGCTGCTGCCATCCTGCTTGGCCAGCCTGTGAGTAGGACAGAGTTGGAGGTGACCATGCAGGAGTTCTCCAACCAGGCATTCAGTCATCCCCGGAGAGTCCAGAATTGAGTCAGCTCATGGGGCAGTTGGGTGTTGTCTTAGTTCTGTTTTTCAAGTCTTTTGGATCATTGAATGAGGTTCGCAGAATTAGTTCACAGTTGTTCCAAAAACGTATTTTAAAGTTGTTTGAACCACTCATTATTTACTGTGCATGTTGCCCCTGCCCCATTCCCTCACCTTCCCTGCCTTCCTCCTCCTTTCCTCCTCCCAGACGGGAGGTGGGGGTTGAGACAGGGTTTCCTGTAGCTCAGGCTGGCCTTAAACTTGTTATGTAGCCTAGCCTGGTCTTCAGCTCTTGATCTTCCTGCCTCCACCTCCCAACTGGGATTGCATGTGTGTGCCACCACAGCCAGATGTGTTCTGCTGTTTCAGAACAATCATCAGACCCTGTAAAGGTCGGTTCACTGCACTTTCGGTGGTATGCATCTCCTTTAATATCCTGAATCTTATTCGTGCCTCAGAATCACCCAGTTTTGTAACCTTCTCTAACAACTCAGGACTTAAAGAGTTTTCTACCTGGCACATGCCTTTAATCCCAGCACTCGGGAGGCAGAGACAGGCGGATCTCTGTGAATTCAAGGCCAGCCTGGTCTACAAAGCGAGTTCCAGGAAAGGCACAAAACTACACAGAGAAACCCTGTCTCGAAAAACCAAACCAAACCAAATCAAACCAAAACAAAAAAAAAAAAAGAAGAGTTTTCTACTATCTGAAGAACACGATTTCTCCAATGTTTTTCTTTGCTATTCATTAATCATTTACTCCCTGATTCATTTTCAAAAAACATATGGCAAAACATTGAAAAAATGGTGCATGGCACATGACTAAAGATAAATTTGATTATGTCTGTGATTTATGGAACGAAAACATACTCTATAGAAACAATAAAATAGTCAGGAAGGCCTGATGTGTTTTTTTCCTAAAATTCCTTGGATAAACAATGTGTTTTATACTTGACAGCAACTTGAGAAGGGTCTGCATGCAAACGCCCGACTTCCTGCCACTCTTGTCTTCAAAGTCTTAGTTTTCCTCTCCAGGGACAATGATAGCTGTGTGTGTGTGTGTGTGTGTGTGTGTGTGTGTGTGTGTGTGTGTGTGTAGCTGTGTATATGTTTTTTGTCTATGTTTATGTGTATATATGTGTTTGTGTGTGTCTGTGTTTATGAGTGTGTGTATGTGTGTGTGTTGGTGTGTTTGTATATATGTATGTGTGTTTGTGAGTGCTTATCGTGTGTATATGTGTATGTATGAATGCTTATATGGGTATATCTGTGTTTGTATGTTTGACTGTGTTTACACGTTGAGTGTGTGTATGCATGTCTGTATGTTTATGTGTGAATATGTATGTGTGTTCTTTCTAAGACATTCTCTGCATATATCAATATATATTGTTTTAAAGAACAGAAACAGCTGCCTACTGTTCCTCGCTGCATTTTGAACCTACTGAAGTGTAAGTTGCCAAGGGAACTCCTGTTGGTAGATTTAGCATTGCCAGATTCCTCAAATGATCGGCTTTGTGTTCTGCAGATGGGCCCTGCTGGGGATAGGTGTTGGTGGAGTTCAGGGTGGTGCCAGAAGGTGGGAAGCAAGGGTCCCACACTAGGGTGCTGGCTCTCACCCTGTCAGCTGTGGGACACAGTTCCGGAGACGAGGCTGCATGGCCGAATCAGTGGGGTGTTTTCCTTCTTCTGGGGACCATTGTGGCTGGATTGCTCCCACAAAAGCAGTGTGAATCTGCAACGCAGCATATGGCACGTGAATGTGAGGGGTTGGTTTGTAACCTCAAAACCCCAGGCAAGGGAAATGAAAACCTGAGACAAGTCTTGGCTGAAAGGCTTGTCCACTTCAGAAGGCAGGTTGCAGCCAGCAGGCAAACACTGCCCTGTCCGTTAGGCCCGTGTGTGCACAGCAGAGAAGATCTTTGATGCTCAGGAGTCTTGTCTTCACACTAGCCTGGAAGCTTCCTTCCTAATAGGAGGAGGGAGGGGGCTTCCTTGGCCTTGCCTCTCTGCTGTCAGTTTGTCCGTCACGGGGTATCTAAGGAACATAACTGAAGTTCTCTGGGTCCCCAGTGGTCTGGCGTGATAAAAGTTTTCTTTCAGGAAAACATGTTTCGGGGGAGCCCATATGTACCCAGGAGGACCTTCAATAAGCTTGGGTTGTGCAGACCTATAAAACATGGTAACATGCTACAGTTCACAGAAGGGGTTAGGGCCAGGGGTGGATGGTTTGTGAGGTTTAATGAGGACACAGTTCGGGTTGGAGGATGAAGACACTCCGGAGTGGAGGCTGGTGGCAGCGACATTGCACAACATGATAGATAAACTTAGTGTCACTGCACTGTGTGCTCGCAAATGGCCAATGCAGTGAACGTCCCATCTGTGCAAACCACACGCGAGAGCCATAGCTCACCAGCCTTCCTCTTGGACCGAGGACAGGAAGAAATAGAAAAGGCTAATCTAAACAGGAGGCACAGAGAGCCGTCTCAGCTTGGCCCATCTCGATTGGTGAGAGCTTGGCCAGCCCTGGAGCTCACTCACTCCCTGAGGTATAGTTTGGGAGCTGTAGAGAAGTCAGTGATACCAGAGCCAAGGAAGGAGCCCCAGAAAGAGGGTAGTTGGGCCAGCTGGCCCTCGGTGGCTTGAAGTCCTGTGCCCTAACAGGGAAGTAAGCTGTCTAATCCTACAGTGTCTGCAGGTGTGGCTCCAGTGTGATACAGTGACGCTCCTAGTGACCTGGGTATAGTCCTCCTCATGATTTTCCTGTTTTCCAAGGGGCTCGGATAACATTTGTAAAAAGAGCATTTGCCTGGCTCTTTGGGATGCAGCTGGGCAGAGCAGGTGTCTATTTAGAACCTCACTGTGGCTTAGAGCAGCTGCTCATGGGTAGTCCCTTCCACTGGGCTCAAGGTTCCAAGCTGCGGGAGAAGCTTCTTGGAGATACGTTGGCCCAGCTCTGCTGAGGTGCCAGGTGTTCGGTCAGTGACAGTCCTTATCCACACTGTACTTGTTCTCAGGGGACAGTGCCACTCAGCCTCAGTGCTGTGCCATGGCCAGCTGTTACTCATTCAGGATGGACAGGAATTGTCCCAGATGTGAACAGGACTCTACACCTCTGGCAAGGGCTCTGACTTTGGTCATGGTCCTCTGTCCACAGGGGAGGTTTGTGAACCCCACCCACTGCAAAGAGAAAAGCATAGGGAAGACCAATGACCTTCCCTGGGGTGTTTGGACACAGAGAGACCCCTGGCCTGAGTTAGCTCATCCCAGCACCCAGGAAGTAGTTAGAACAATATGGTCATTTTATAGCCAAAACAGATTCCAGGAAGCTGGTACCACCTAAACCTGTACAGCCCACCCCTGGGGTGGGAGGGCAGTCAGAGATGTCAGACCACAGTACGTTTATTTTCTGGTCTCACAACACTCATGTAGGGAATGTTTGTTTATTTTTGAGACAGGATCTTGTTCTATTCCAGGCTAGCCTGGAACTTGAGATCTTGCCTCAGCCTCTGGAGTGCTGGGAATACAAGCATGAGCCACCGTGCCTGGGGCTTATTTTATGATATTCTATGGAGACCATTATTATTGTGGATGTTCTTAAATGATTAAGCTTTCCGTGTTTCGAGAATGACTTGAAGACTCTGCCCACCGTTTCCTGGCTGCCCTGAAGAACAGAACCAGCTCTAGAGAAGACCTCTCCCTTCAAACAGCGATTTCCTTCAGCCTCTTTGTTTGGTTCTGTTTGAGACGGTGCCTCACTACGGAGCTTAGGTGGCTGTGGGAGCTCACTGTGCAGCCCTGGCTGGCCTTGGCTCTGTTCCATCTCAGCCTCCCAAGTGCTGGGACTGCGGTGGGATACCATCACATCCAGCTTCGTGGGTCACTTGAGGTTGTAGGTAGACCATCTGCTTTGGGCTCCGATGTGAAGAAGCATGGCCAGGCCTTCCCTGCTAGTACACCCCAGGGAAGCCCATGCCAGTGACTGAAGTAAACCCCGGCTGGCCGCGTGGGGCATGGACAGGCAGCTCCCCTTGACTCACCAGCTGTCAGGGAGATAACATGACTTGCCACATTCCCGGGGCAATGTGATCAGCACTGACAGCCTCCTCACGTGGGTGGCAAGCATGTGCTTCTCATTAAGAAAATTGCTACTTTAGAACAGGCTCGGAAAAGAACTTCTTTGCCTTTACTAAAATTAAGAAAATAATAATAAAACAACCCACCCAACACCCTAAACTTAAAAAGAAAAAAGAAAAAAAAAAAAAAACCTTGACGTCAACCCAGAAAAACAAAAAATCTCTACAGGTCCAGTATGGAGTTAGAACTCGGCCGAGACACGGACAGAGCAAAGAAGACATTCTCACTGGGCAAGGCTAACGCCACCATCTTCCACTTGCTGCAGCTGTAAAGCCTGAGCCATGTTGGAGAGTGACAGAAACTGCTTTCAGATAGACAACTGAGTTGATTTGCCTGAGACTTTCCAGCCATGCCCTGCAGTCATTTGTGGCTGGGCACATGAGACCTGCTTCGGAACACTTGACTACCGAAGAGGCCCTCAATTGGAACTTGACTGTCATGAATGCTGAGCTCAGTCACATCAGGGGTGGAAGCCACCTTCCTGGGGCCCTGCTCCCAAGCCGCAGGTGACTGAGGTTGCCTGTGTGCATGAGCCACAGAGACATAAATAGGAGACGGCCTCTCTGGTTCTCCTTGGAAGAGAGAGTGGTGGGCTGCCATTTCAGTCTCTATGGTCCGGCCTCCAGCACAGTGTTCATGGAAGGGCCATGTGTTTGACAACACTTTACACATCCAGTAGCCAGATGGTCCAGACAACCCATCAGTGGTGTGGTATGTAAATATTTCCCATCATTACCACAGTGCCGCTGTGTTGACACTAGCGAGGATGAAGAATAACTATGAGAAGCTCCTGGCAGCCAGGCAGACCCCGGGCAGGCCTGCAGAGCCACCTCTGACACCCTGCAGGCGACGGGCTATTCCTCCTCAGGTCCTCAGGCCCCAAGAGGCACCCTGTCCCCTCAGCTCTTCACCAGCACGAGGTTCCCTTCTCAGGAGCCACTGCTTTCCAGCTTGCGAGAACTCCGGGGCCCAGCTCTTTCCTCTTTGTTTTTGTGTTTACCAAGAAGTACAGAGCTAGCCGGGCGGTGGTGGCGCACGCCTTTAATCCCAGCACTCGGGAGGCAGAGGCAGGCGGATCTCTGTGAGTTCGAGGTCAGCCTGGTCTCCCAAGTGAGTTCCAGGAAAGGCGCAAAGCTACACAGAGAAACCCTGTCTCGAAAAAAAAAAAAAAAAAAAAGCACAGAGCTTTCCCCTTCACTCACTGATTACAGATTGCCCTCAACTAGGATTCTTGGTGTAGATGTTTGTTTCTGTCTCATGTAGCAAACGTAGGCTATAAGGGCTTTGGAACCAGGTAGTAGTGAATATCATGGATAAAGCTCCTATCATGTGCTTACAGTATGATTACCACATGTCCAGTTGTTCTGTGTTGGATCTCCCTGGATTATCAACATAGTATTATCAACAATCGACCTCCTAGGCTTATTTGCTTTTCAGAGTAAAGGGGGGGGGGGGGGGGGGGGGGGGGATGGGCGGCTCACTGTGTAGCTTATACTGGTTTCAAATTTACCATTCCCTTACTTCACCCTCTCAGCTAGCATTACAGGCCTCCATCCCCATGCCCAGCTTTATCATCATTCCTGTTTATCACTGAATTGGATGCTGGTTTCCATGCAGCGAATTAGGGGCCTGTGATTCTCTCACATTGTTTTGCCATCCCCGGGGCTCCATTGGTGTCCTCTGGAGCTGTCTATCAGTCAGCTGGCTGGTTAGTTGGGGCTGGAAAGGGAGACTGTGCAGTACTGTGCACGTTCTAATCCCATGGTCTCACCTGGAGTCTGCTTGGGGCTTGGTCCTGCATCCACACTCCCTTCCGTTAGAACTGTGGACTGTGAGATGTTGGGGCTGTGTGGGGATGCTTTTTAGAGAGCATTTAGGTCACATTCACACTGAGAAGAAGATGAAACTGAGTCTCAGACGGTAGAGCTGACTGACACAGAATCTCCAGCTGGCACTCTGGTCTCAGCCCCACACTAAGGATCACCTGTTATATATGGGAAGTCCCACCAGTATTTTTCTCCAGCTGTGTTCAAGTCCCAGCTCTGGACCGTGCAATACATGACAAGGAAGAGCTGGAGCTAGCGGATGGCGTGGCTGCTCCACTGGGTCATTAGAGAAGCTCTCAGCTTCAGCGCAGCTGCGGGACCTCAGCACCCACCCCACTGGGATGCCGAGAGTGGAAAGTCATTCTCTTCCCAAGCCTCACTGAAACACTGGCTCCTCTTAGTGACTCATGTGTTTGAAGTGGACAAGAGGCCCTCCCTAGTCTCCTGTTAGGAGCAGAAGTGTCTGCAAACCCCTCAGCTACACCACAGTTGTCTATTGCTGCCTAATAGTGGCCCCAGACTCTCATGGGTTAGCCTCACGGGTTTGCTTCTGAGGTGGTGATTTGGGCAGGACCTGGCGGAGCAACACCTCTGCTCACCAGCGTCAGCTGCAACAGCTTGACTTGGGCTGGAGGCCCCACTTCCAAGCCAGCCCAACGCCTGTGACAGAGGGACCATGTTAGTGCTTGCCAGCACCAGCAGGGGCTCCCAGCACGTATCCACTTACCATGCCTTGGCCAGGCTGCTCCCAGCTGGGTGACCTCCGGGGAGCTGGTTTCCCCAGAGCACAAACTCTGGGCTTCCTCTTCTATGCCCTCCTTCTTTTCTTACTTTTTCCGTTGTGGTAGGATATATGAAACATGCAACTGAACATTTAACTATTCTAAAATGTGTAGAGCTGGTGCACACCTTTAATCCCAAAACTCAGGAGGCAGAGGCAGGCAGATCTCTGTGGTAGTATTGTGTTCCCCAAAATATTGTGCACTCTAATAAAGTTATCTGGGGTCAGAGACAGAACAGCCACAATATTAAACATAGAGGTTAGGCAGTGGTAGCACACGCCTTTAATCCTAATATTCCAGAGGCAGAAATCCCTCTGGATCTCTGTGACTTCAAGGCCACATTGGAAACATCTAGGCCTGGTGACACACGCCTTTAATCCCAAGAAGTGAACCTTTAATCCCAGGGAGTGATGGCAGAAAACAGAAAGATATATAAGGCGTGAAGACCAGAAACTAGAAGCTTTTGGCTAGTTAAGCTTTTGGGCTTTGAGCAGCACAGTTCAGCTGAGAGGCTTCCAGTCTGAGGAAACAGGATCACCTGAGGAACTGTCAAGGTGAGGAAGCTGTGGCTTGTTCTGCTTCTCTGATCTTCCAGCATTTCACCCCAATACCTGGCCCCAGGTTTGATTTTGTTAATAAGACTCTTTAAGATTCCTGCTACAGATCTCTGTGAGTTTGAGTCTAGCCTGGCCTACAGAGCTAGTTCCAGAGCAGCTAGGGCTGTTACACAGTGAAACCCTATTTCAAAAAACCAGAACGAAACAACAACTGTTCTGAAGTATGCCAAAGAGTGGCATTAAAGTAAATTGTTATTGTTGGGCACCCATTCACCCATGGAACAGTCTCATGTGAAACGGAAACTCATTGATCACATCTGTCTGTCTGTCTCCTCCTTTTAGCCTCTAGACCCCCCCTTGAGCTTTCCCCCTCTCTCAGTCTGACCACCTAGCTATCTCTTACAGTGGATGATATTTATCCTCTTGTGACCAGCTTAATTCACTTGGCAGAATGTTTACGGGATTGTGGACTGTATCTGAGTCCCCTCCTTTTCTACAGCGGATGTGCACTGTCCTGATGACCACGTTGTGCTTATCTGGACCTCGCTCCTTGGATACTGGGGCTCCTCCCACCTTCTGGCTGTTGGACAGAGCGCTGCCGTGAATCTAGGTAGACACACACTTGTTTGCGTACCTGCCTTCAGTTTTCAGCCAGGCTGCCCAAGATGGAGGTTCAAACCTGGCACAGCGTCACTTCCAACCTACTCTGTTGGTTACACCAGGTCAAAGGACCCTTCAAAGGAAGGGGAAACCACATGGCCCTGGCTTCTTGAAGGCCATTAAAGTTGCAGCCTGCCATTACCGCTCTGGGAAAGGTCTTTGCAGACCTATTCCAGAGCCTGCCCCGCTGGCCGATGCCTCTGGAGCACAGATTCCCCTAGGCAGGCTCTCCGAGACAGGGTCCTGGTGGATCAGGTCAGGCCATCCCCGGTGGTTCCTCTTGGAGAAGGCCGCAGTCTCCCACTGGCACTGTTTGGTGTTGCTGAAGGCTGTGCCTCTCATTACATAATCTGTTATTCTGTGCTGCACCAGGCCCTGGTTACTTGTCAGAAGTTTCTAAAAGCCAGCTGAATCAGCTCCAGGCAACTGGAGGTGCTGCCTCTCCCTCATAGTATTAGTCACTCTGTACTTAGCTAAATTTAACTTTTTATCATCCAAATGATATTTTTGTGGGCTTGGGGTTTTACATAATGCTACCAACTGCTGCAGGCTAAGAATTTCTCTTTTTCTGCTATGTGTTCGTGTGTGTGTGTGTGTGTGTGTGTGTGTGTGTGTGTGTGTGTGTGTGTGTGTATACACACTGGGTTTTTCCCCCATGAACTCTTGTACTCTCAAGGAAACATTGCTGGGCCCTGTCTCCTCGGCTCTGCTTTCCCGGTTCCTGGTATCATGCTTCAGCTCTGCGTTCACCATCCACCAGTTGGGAGGAGGGGAGCTCCTCGTGGCGTCGTCCCAGTGGCCCCACTCATGCACTTGAGGGCTCTCCACTCTGAAAGTCTGGAGAGTCCCCACTGACTGCAGCACGCTGGGCCTGAGAAAGAGCAGCTCCACTCGGGAGCAGTGTGGTGGGTGAGCACATACAGAAGCTGAAGCTGCCAGAGCCAGGCAGTGAGATGCTCAGCCAACCTGCCCAGACATGGGGTCCCAGAGGCACGCTCTTCCTGGTCTCAGGTGGGGGGACACAGTGAAAGGCCAGGAACTAGTCTCCTGAAGAACACAGAGACTCAGCTCTCAAAAGAGAGCTGTGGCATGGTGGCACCCACCTTTAATCCCAGCTCTCAGGAGGTAGAAGCAGGATGATCTCTGTGAGTTCATGGCTAGCCTCATCTACATAATGAGTTCGAAGTCAGCCAGAGTTACATAGTGAGACCTTATCTCAAGGGTGGGGAAGAAAAGCAGAGCTGGAATGGTATGTGGGGAACTGGGCATACAGCTCAGTCCCCGACTGTCCGAGCCCCCATGCCCAGATGTGGCTGTGTGGTGGGCCCTCACCTCAGGGTCTGGTGTACGCCCATGTGTCTGTGAAGTAGTGAAGGCAGCAGTGGTCCGGGCCCAGGAAGGGGCTAAGTGGTTGCTCTCAGACTCGCTCTCGTAGATGTGCCAAGTCTGTAGTGGTGTCCATTCTCTCAGATAAGAAAACCAAGTCCCAGAGAGTCTCAGCGGCTCACTGGGCCTCAGAGTCTGTGTCGAGCCTGACTTCAGAGCCCATCTGTCTACAGTCCACCCCCAGAGAGCATCGTGGTCCCATTGCTTCTTCTAGGCTGAGCCCCACGTGGGTCTCATACTTAGTCCTGTGGATAGACTATCCCTGGCCTGACTTGGTCACACAGTTCCTCCCAGACACTCTGGGTAGAGGAAGGAGGGTCTGGCTGCAGGACCAAGAGAGGAACTCTCTCACTCAGTACTCAAGCTGTCTGTTGAGTTTTGATAGTTGTCAGAATGCAGATCTATTTTTCCCTTGGTGTAAATTAAGTGACTGACATTGACCTGGGGATATAGCCCAGTGGTGAGCATTTGCCTAGCATGCATGAGGCCCTAGGTTTACTACCCAGGGCAACAACAAACAAGCAAACTAAATTATATATTTTATTTAAAGACTAAGAAAGATCGGAAACATGTCCCCATAAAAACTTGTCCATAAGCATTCACAGCAGCTTCTTCACAATTGTCAGCACTGTCCAGATGTCAAATGCCAGATGAACAGAAGCAAAAATGCGTTCTTTCCATTCGGCAGAATGTTGCTCAGTTATAAGAAGGAATGAAGTAAGCTGGGAGTATGGTTCAGAGGCAGAGAGCTTGCCTGGCATTTGTGAGACTTCGAGTTCAGTCACGGGCACCACAAAAAAAATTACATTAAAAATTAAGACATTAAAAACAGGAATAGCATACTGCCACTTACTGTGATCGCTGAAAACACAACCCTAGGGAAAGGAGCCAGACGTGAAAGGGCCGCGTACTGTATGACTCCACTGATGTGAAATGTCTAAAATAGGCAAATCTACAGAGACAGAAAGCAAATTAGTGGTCCCCAGGGGCTGCAGAGGAAGAGAGAATGAGAAGTGACTGTCATGAGTACTGGGTTTCTTTGAAGAGTGAAAAAAATGGTACAGACTAAGACAGTGTGATGGCTGCACCCCCTTGTAAATGGACTAATAAGCACTAATGATAATAACTGTGCTTTTAAAGGGTGAGCTTCATGGCATTGTAGGGTATATGTAAATTTTGAAAAATTGGTGACCTTGATTCTCCATGGCCCTGGACAGTTTGCTTTGGAGCCACCTGCCTCAGTCTCCATGTCAACGGGGGTGGAGACAGCGGGGCTGGTGGCTTCAGTCTCACTACCCACCGGTAGTTGTTCCCAGCCGGGACCAGCTTGAGGCATGCGGACGTCTGGGCAAGGGAGCTACTTGGCGCCCCACCAATCCGGTATGCTTTAAGTGTTTGTTTGACATTTATTTAGTGGGGATGAGGAGAGACTGATATTCTATTAATGGAAACCATGTAGAGGAGCAGATCCGCGTACCAGTTCACTTCCACCAACTGAAACAGCACCAGGGATCTGAAAACTTTTCAGGAAAGTAATTCCAGCTCTTGCTGCTCTTGTCTCTCGAGCGGGTTTGGTGTGGTTTTCTTTTTCTCTCCCCTGCAACTCTCAACATCTTTGAGGGGCATTCTGGAGGTTCAAGTTTAGCACAAGGTAGCAAAATATTTTCTTCTTGCTCCTAGGAATAGCAGCACACGCTGTATTATCTGAGTGTAGACCCCAGCTCCTGGGGTCATGGCTAATGACATGGAGCAGGCTTGCAACAGATTTCAGCAAGGGGGATGCTTCTCTTCTCCCTGTGTGTGTTCCAGGTCATTGAAGGGAACTTGGGTTGACCAGTGATGTATTTTTGTTTCATTCTAACAGGGCTCTGTGCACCTGTCCTGAGCTCTGAGACCTGCTGCTGCTTAACCTGGTACTGCATGCATCTCAGATCTGCGGTGGGTTTGGTCCGGGGCATAAGTCCCCACAGCTCCCTCTTTGTTTTTTTTTTTTTTTTTGGTCCCAGAGTGCTTCTTTCCCCTAGCCTCTGCAGACATGATTCCGCTGGGTGTGAGTCACCGCTGACCTTTTCACCCATGAGGAGGCTAGTCCCGTAGAATGGAGGGGCTTGCCTGACAAAACTGGCTCACCACTAACCAAGGTGTTACCATGGCAAAACCTCTTCCCTCCTCAGTTTCCCTTACCCCGAATGTGGGGACACTAAATGATGACCTCATAGCTGTTGAGAAGTGTGGCAGAGAAAGCTAAGAATCAGGATGGTGCAGTTGTGTGGAGCTGGGGATGCTGCAGCACCAGGTGTGTGTACAGTGAACTGGGCAGCCTGAGCAGCTGCCGCTACTGGGCTGTGGGGAACCTGGGACCTGGCGCTGGCTCTGGGGTCAGGGAAGTAGAAGGATGTGTGCATGAGCGCAGGAGGCAGAGGCAGGACCGCCGCTGAGGAGCCTGGGTCTGAAGGCCAGCCCCCAGAAGTTGCTTGCTCCCTCACCACGGTGTTCCCTGGGGTGTAGGATGGGCAGTGTGGGTGGTGTGTGAAGAGCCGCCGTTCCCTGCAGCCACACCTCCCACTGCTGTGCTTCACTAGCTCTCTGCACATCCCCATTCCCTCTTCCTCTCTCTCCTCTGGCTGTGCTGGCTGTGCGGCTCACCGGCAGTTGATCACTTTGTCATCCTGGTCCTCCATTGAGCGTCCCTTGGGTTTCACGCTTACCTCTGTCAAGACTGCTCTGACAGGACCAGTGTCTTACTGGCTCCGGTGCCTGACATCAGTCTTTGAACTAGGACTGTCCTGGACTTGGTCATTGGTCCCTGAAATAGTCTCGTGTCTGTAACCTGCTGGGGAACTGGAGGGAAGGTCATTGGAGGGCCTCTGGGATAGCTGCCTGTTCGTAGATAGGTACAGGCACAGGAAGAGGGGCTCCTAAATGTGTGACTGATGAGGACTGGTGTTGAGCTGTGGACCTGGGCATTCTCAGGTTCCTGTGGCAGCCTTGGGCTGAACGGTGGCTTCATTGGTGCTTGTGGGTAGTCTGTTGTCTGTAAGACCATTTGGACCTGGGACTCTCTAAAAATCCAGTTCTCTCTTTTTCAGCCCATTCTGTGAGCTTGCTCTGGCCTCTGGGTACGCAGTAGAGATGGGCATCTGTTTTGAGTGTGTCTAAGGGTCTTAGAGGCTTACTGGCAAGGCTGGAGGCCACCTGCACCTCCAACCAAGTGTCCAGCCAAGTGTCTCCCGACTCCTTCCTGCTTTGCCTAGTTTTCCAGCTGTCCCTTCCCACCCCCACCCTATGGCCTGATGTCCTCCAATCCTAACCGGGTCCTGAGTAAAACCCTGAGGCTGGAAGCCAAGAGTTCTGGTCATCTGTGAGAAGGCAGCTGTGTGCTGACGCACCGCTCCCCACTCCCTGTGCAGTTTTTTTAACTGGACAGTGTGGAGGTAGAGCCGTCAGTGGTTCTGAGCTAGGCCTTTCCTCCCCGAGTGCATTTATCAGGTTCTGTAAAATGGCTACCTCCCTGTCATACACAGCCCTTTGGTTCTCTTGTTCCACCAAGGCTTTGGGCCTGATACTGCTCAGGCTGAGGCTGGCTTTGCAGCTTTCCCTGTTGATGGGATAGGGTAGTGAGGAGCTCAGGTGCCCATGTCTTCTGCCTGTGGGTTTCTCCCTGCAGGATGCTGGCACATGCCCTGGTCCCGACTCCCTTCTGTGGACACACTGATCGTTCCTCCTGTGTGGAGACATCGACAGAGCTGCTCAGATCCACAGGTAAAGACTGACTACCTGCACAGTGGCCCTGCCTTCCTGCCCGGCCTTTAAAGTTGGAGGGCTATTGGAGCCTTTGCCGGGGTAGGCAGGAGTTTTGACTTGAAGGTGACTTCTTCCTGGCTGGGGACCCCAGGGACCCTCTGACCTCTTCAAAGAGCCAAGGCTGGGTTGCTTGCTCACCCTGTTGCCCACAAGATGCAACAGTGACCCAGAAACTGGCCTCCACGTGTTTTCTTAGGCTTTGTGCCTTGGGACCCGCTCTGCCTCTTGTGCGTGTAGTTTCCACGTCTCCTCTGGCCTGCTGTTTTACATAGAGGCCTCTGTGGGTAGAATAGGTGGCAAAGCGACTTTCCCGTTCCTCCCTAAATTCCCACCGACTCTGCTTTCTGGACGCTTCTCAGCTTTCCAGATGCGGTGTCTGGGCCTTTGGGTTCTGCCTTGACTTGCTCTTGGTCCCTTCCCTCTGGGTTCCTTCCTCACTAGGAAGCTCCGGGGCACAGGGCTGCCTGGGCTGCCTCTGGCTTCTGCTTGCAGGCTGGCACCAAGAGCTGTTCTTTTCTCTAATTGCTCATTTTCTTCACTTGCCAAGAAAAGGCCTCCAAGTGCTAAGGAGAGAGCTGCTGTGTTATGGTTTTTTGTTGTTTTTTTGTTTTGTTTTACTTCACGTTCCAAGGTGTCTCTGCACAGGGGGGTATGGAAATAGCGACATCAGCGCGCCCAGCCCCAGCTCATGGCTTCTGTGGGTGGTCAGGTCTGCGCCCCATGATTGGACATGTGCTCCAACATTGGTCAGGGTCCCTAGAGAACCCTACCCTGCAGGACCTGTACGTTGATGTCACCTCTTGGTATTCAGAGGGACCCTGCCCCTGCTTTGGCTTGGGGCCTCCACTTCCTGTTTCCTTTCTCACAGGAAGGGGCTCTTTCCTGCTTAGCAGCTGCCTTCAGTGAGTTTGCAGAGGTGATGGCCTCCCAGCCCGCCTACCCAAGGTTCTCAGTGACTTCCCTGCGTCACTCCCGTATCCTGCACACATTTATCAAATGCTCAGGAGACATTAGGTGTGGTGTGCGTGTTGTGCCCGCCTATAAATGCCGAAGAGGGGGTACTATCCGGGGGCCAGGGGCGCAGCGTGAACAAAGCAGACAGAGGCCCCGTGTAAGCAGTTTGCATTCTGGTGCATTCTGTGTGTGCCAGTGTCCTGAAGTCCCCTCTCCCCACTCTGTTCGCCAGCTTCCTCTCTCCCCTCCTGAGCCCATTTCAGGTCCTTCCGTGTAAGCCCCCAACCATACTAACCCATCCTTCCTTTTCACACTGTCCCGGCTCACTGCCGCACCTCTGTAAGATTATTGTCACCGTGAGCTCGGAAGCCTGTGGTGCCTGTGTGCTGTCAGTCTGAGGGCCCTTTAATGGGTGAGACTTTGTACCTCTCTTACTGCCTCAGCTTGTCCTGCAGACAACAGGTCCGAATGGCACAATCGTGTTTGCTCACTGCGGGCCTCTGCGCTGCCCTGGAAGTTCGTAGTAACATGATGGGCACAGAACTCTGAGCAGAAGGCAAGTCTCTGAGTGGAGAGCAGCGCTGTCAGGGGTGACTGAGAACAGGAATGCTCCCCTGCCCTGCTCTGCCAGGGTGAGGAAGGAAAGGGCCCTTCCTTCCTCTTATTTTCAGAGAAGTTTCTTTCTCCAAAGGAACACCAAGCTCTTTCCTTCCAGAAGGGTGGTGGGCTAGAGGGACCGGCAGGAGGACTGGCTTGTTTCTAGGCAGCCTGGCATCTTCTTCATTTGCCTGGCCCAGAGGCAGGGCATCATAGAGAGTCTGCCCCAAAGAGGGTCCCAGCTGGGGAGAGCATTTACCCTCAGCAAGTTGAACACACTTTCTTCTGAGTGACGAAGTGGGGCTCTCAGCCCTGCCTGCACCTCGGTGTCCTTGAGGCCAGGGTGCAGCTAGGAGGATCTCCGGCACCGGCCTTCTCGGCTTCCTTCCGACTTCCTGGGGTAGGCTCAGGCTGGGAGGGGTACTTCCTGCCATTGTCTCCGTGACAGGCCTCTGGAAGGTCACTGTCTCCTCCAGAGGAAGAGGGCCTGGGTAGGGTCTCAGAGCACAGGAGTAATGGACACAGACTCTGGGTGTCTGCCCACCTCCCTTACCTTTTTCTGGATCTGAGCTGAAGCCAGGACCTAGGTGGCTGTGTCACCCGGGCAGCTGAGTCTGTGAACCACAGTTTCTTATCTTCTTTGTGATCAGCCTTGTCCCCGTGTGAAAAAGCTGGCCAGTTTATTCCCTTGGGTCCAAGCCACATCACAGCCCAGACCAGGAAAGGACAACATGGGAAGGGCCTAATGACATGACACAGGGTGCAGGCAGCACCCTGAGTCCCCGAGAGGCAAACGCTTGTGCTCAGCTCTCTGCTGTCCCCACAGTGCTGGTGGGAGAGCCAGGTGCGATCTGATGGCCGAGCCAGGCTGGAGCCAGCTCTGCACTCCAGTGCGCCTGCTGCCTTGTCCTGTCTGTATTCTTGTGGTCTGATGGACTACTTTGACTCACGTCCACCAGTACACAGGACACGGACTTTACCACAAACCTCCAAGGACTCACTGTCTGCCTGCAGGCCTCCCCTCCCCTGGCATGCAGTCCCCCGAGGACAGTCCTTTCCACTCTCCTGGGGTCCCATCTGCTTAGGCAAAGCACTGCTTCCTGCACGTGCTCTTTATGTCCATCCAGGCAGCGAGTCTGGCTGGCGTTCTCTCTGCTGCTCAGGGTCACCTGATGAAGCATGCTTTGTGTGAGCCAGCTACTGTTACTGAGGTAATCCAACTATCACGAGAAAAAGTTTGGGCTGACTGATGATTTTAGAGGCTCCGGTCCCTGACTGGTTGTTCCTGTTGCTTTTAGGCCTATGCTAGGTCCTCCACCATGGCGCTGCACGTGGCAAAGCTGAGCTCTTCCCTCAAGGCCAGGAATGAAAGTCAGGAGGAGAGAAATGGGGTGGGGTCTTTTTTCCCCTTTGGAGGCAAGTCCCCAGTGTTTTCAGACCTCCCAGTAGACCCCCCCCAAACATATCTAACGTCTCTCAATAATAATACAACAGTACAGTTGTTCAGGATGTTCAACAAACTGGAAAGTGAGGCCTGAGAATCCAGCTTAGTGGTAGAGCTTTTGTGCCTAGCATTGCCTGGCATGCGTGAGGTCTTGTACTGTCAGAGGTGGGGAGAGGGAGGAAGGGAGGAGAGGAGAAGGGGACTCTGAGAAAGACTGTCTGGGACTGACTGGGGAATAGTGGGGGAGGGAAGAGGTCAGAGAGTGAAGAGGGCGTGGCCTTATAGGTTGGTGTTAAGGCCTTGACCTTGACTTTGATGTGAAGCCGTGAAAGCGTTTGGACAGTTGAGGACCAGGATCAGTGGCTGCTGCGTTGTGAACAGGCTGGAGGGGGAGGGAAGAAGCAGGAAGAGCATGGGGACGCTGCGGTGATGGGAGGTGTGGGTGCTTGGACCTAGGAGTGGCTGTTGAACTCCAGGCTCTGTCTTCAAGTAGACCTGGAAGGACTCTTGGAGGCTTTAACCCACATTTAAAAGAGGGTTCTTGTAGCCTTGGAGGACCCAGGAGACCTTCTGACTTGACTTTTGATGTAACCTGTGGGGAAACTGAAGCCCAGTAAAGGAAGTTTCATGTCCAAAGTCAAGCTGGTTAGTAACAAGAGTTGGGAGTCTGGAATCTACGTCCAGTCCTTTGCAGCTGAGGTCCCTTGGAGAAGGCCTGTGCAGCCATATGAGCCACAGGCGAAAGGGCCGGCCCCACACTGCCACAGCTGAGCAGTGGGGTCTGGTAGTGCCAGCATCACCGTGGGTGGCGTCTTCTGCTACGGACAGGGCCTGAGGCTTTACACGCTGAGGGTTCTTGGCACCCCAGGCCTTCGGCAGCTCTCTCTGGGCCACTGCCCAAGATTCTGACTCTAGTTGAATTGCAGTGTTTGTGATATCTGAGGCCTTGGGCAAATCAAAGCCAAAGCTCACGGTGCTCTTCGTTCAGCTTTCACTGAGCTTCTGCTGAGGGAAGGGCAGGGGCCAGGGAGAGACCTTCCTGCCCTCCAGGAGCTGACGGGTCAGCCAAAGTGTATGTGGTAGAGGTAGGGCAAAACGTTCACGTTTGAGGCATGTTCAAGACTGGCCAAGGTTGGGATCATTGATCTAAGGAATGAAACAGCCTCCCTGGCCCCCAAACACACCAGTGTGCACTGCCAGAGCTCACATCTACCATGGTCTCCTCTTCAATCTTGGCCTTCACCTGTTGTAATAAAGGGACACAGGAGGCCAGCTGTGTCACCGAGAATGGACATCACTTACAACCAGGAGGACCTGCTGTACTCTTGACATTACTCTTCTGTGTCTCCTTGCTGTTTCTTTGGAAGGGGCTGTGGTTGGTCACTGTGTTTCTAATGACAACCTTTACAATGCTCTCTAGCCGGTGGACAGAAAAGGTCTGTGCTGTGCCCTGGGTCCAAAAAATAGGACCTGGGTGTCCTAGACCTGAGCAGGGGGCCACCTGGAGAAGGTAGAGGAGGTCTTGTTTCTGTTCTCTTGAGGAGGTGTGAGTCTGTAGGCCAAAGTGGAAGCAGGCATCCAGTTTGATTTTCCTTTGTAGTGTTTAACTCAGCCTGTTCCGTTCGCTGTGCACAGACAGTTGAGGAGCAGCAACATGGAGATTGCTGCCCTTGACTGCTTTACAGACTGCCTCTGGCACCTGCCCTTTGCTCTGGTGAGGAGCCTGGCAGCCACAGGACATGGCTAAGAACATGGTACCACAGGCAGAGCAACAGGGCCAGGTACCCGGTGGGGCAGGGCGGCCAGACTCCAGGCATCTGGGTACAGCAAGCTTCTGGAGAGCCGGTTGCTGGCACCTCCCAAGGATGGAGGGTGAGGGCATTAAAGCCACCAGAGCCACTTAGTGCCCTGAAAACGTAGCCAAGAGGCTGAGCAGAGTGGCATGGTAACTGCACTCAGGAGGCTGAACTGAGAGGATTTCAAGTTCAATGCCAACATGGACTGCTCTGCTTCCAAGCAAAGCAAAACAAAACTCCAGCAAACAAAACCAAAGGACTGTGGGCCTGTGAAGACACACCTCTAGCTCCCTCAGCATCCTCCTTCAGGCCGCAGCCCCCCTGTACAGCCGCCTCCTGTGCTGGCCTGCAGCATCTGACATGCTCTGCCCAGAGGCCCTCTGCTGTTTCTGCTGGGACTCTCAGGTATAGACTGGTGCTCTAGGACCCCTGTGCCTGGGACCCAAGGCTGGGTGCTGTTCCCCACAATGTGATAGCTGCAGGACTTACCCTTCTCTTGGCTTTTGTTTGCCTTTGAAAAGGGGGTTGCCGATTTACCCCTGGGTTGAGGAGTGGCCTCAGTAGGGCAGTCGCTAAGCCAGCATGAATTAAATGTGCTCTGTGCTGGAGCTGTGCGGGAGGTAAAGAGAAGCCAGGGCTGTGTTGTGTGGGCCTCAAGGGGAGCCATCCTCTCCTCTGTCTGGAGAACGCTTCCTGCAGGGTCTGAGCTCCCCTAGATCCTGTTCTCCTTCCTAAGCATTGCTCTCTCCACTTGTCATTCCCAGGACAGATGACCTGGGGAGATGGGTCAAGCTCATTCCCTGGTCCTTCACTGCAGAGGAGTTCATTAAAGCACAAGTCAGAGAGTTCACTGGGGACCTGCTGCATCACCAGCCACCTAGGACTGGCCTATCAGATGTCCCCTCAAGGCACATCTGATGTCACAGGTGTCCTTTTAAAAACTTTCATTTTTTAATAGCTTACAAAGGAAACAAAGGAATAGCTTTCAATAGGTACTTCATTTTGGTTGATTCTCCCCTTTCCCTGACTTCCCCTTCAGCTCCCTACCCTTCGTTCTTATCTGCCCTTTGACCCCAGCATTCTTCCCTTCCACTGGAATAATAGGCTTGAAGGGGGGTTGCGGGGAGGGGACACAGTGGAGGAGGTGGGGGAGGGGACACGATGGATGAGGTGGGAGGGACACGATGGAGGAGGTGGGGGCACAGGTGCAGTTTTTGAACAGCTAGGAAGGACCCCCACGGACAGTTTAAACTTGAGAAGGATGACAGCTTAGGGGAGCAAGATGGAGCCAGCGCTGTCAGGCCTTCAGCAAGTGCACGGCTAAGAGCCTTCCTTCATGTGTGCAAACTGCCTGAGACACCTCGGGCAGGTCCCCTCAGGTCTCCGTGAGAAGAGGCAGTGTCAGGGCTTGTGTAAGTCTCTGTGAGGATTGAGCAGGTAAGCGTCTGTGGAGTCCTGGGACCGAACTGTGCATGTCAGCTGCTGTGATTGTTCCAGGCCCTGCCTGCTGGTGCTCTTTACAGAGCTGGCCTTTTCCCCTCTCCTTCCTTCCTCCGTCCGTCCGTCCGTCCCTCCCTCCCTCCCTCCCTCCCTCCGTCCCTTCCTTCCTTTCCTCAAGGTCTCACCATGTAGCCCTGGCTGGACTGGAATTCTTTATGTAGATCAGGCTGGCCTTGAACTCACAGAGATCTTCCTGCCTCTTCCTTCCATATATATATATATGAATAAAGTTTCTCAAGGCAGGGTTTTTCTGTGTAGCTTTGGAGCCTGTCCTGGAACTTGCTTTGTAGATCAGGCTAGCCTCAAACTCAGAGATCCTCCTGCCTCTGCCTCCTGAGTGCTGGGATTAAAGGCGTGCGCCGCCACCGCCACCGCCGCCGCCGCCGCCACCACCACCACCTCCTGGCTTATATTTCTTTAAAGGAAAAAAGAAAAAGGAAAAAAAGGAAGAGAGAAAGGAAGGAAGGAAGGAAGGAAGGAAGGAAGGAAGGAAGGAAGGAAGGAAGGAAGGAAGGAAGGAAGAAAAAAGCTTCCTGGGAAGCCCCAGCACTATAGGTATGGCCGCTAGCCTGTAAGCAGGAAGGTGGGTCTCCTCCCTTGCTGCTGGCTCTGTTGACATGTCCCAGCAGAGCAGCAGCTTCCCAGCCGAGCAGTGAGCAGGCTGGCGAGGCATTGAGAGATCACCCAGATCTGCCTCTGTCCTGGGCACCACCCTGGTGTGTTGTTGTTGTATAATGACAGCTCTAGGTGAACATCAGGGTTGGAATTAGTTCATGCTCTCATCTGGCCGGGCAGTGGGATCCAATGAGGTGGAAGAATAGTCCTTCTGGGCTGGAGGGACAGATGTAGATTAGAGCTTGTGATTCATGGCTGGAGAGGCCAGTAGTGCAGCTGGAGCAGAAAGGAGACAGCAGTTAGCTGCCTGACGGGAAGATCTCCTAGAAGAGGGAACAAGTCAGCTGGGCTTTCAGGAGTGCAGACGAGTTTCCTGGGAGAGAAGGAAACGCAGACAGAATAGTACAAATCACTGCCTTTAGTCCTCAAAGTTCTTGTTGTGCTTGGAGTTTCAGGAAGTGCCAGGTTGCTAAGTATAAGCTTAGAGGGTGGCAGGACGAGGCTGGGCACCCAGCACGGGCGTCAGTAGAGACTTTGACACCATGGGATTCAGGGAACTCACTGTCCTTGTGGCTATTTCTGTGGCCCTTGTGTACTTGCTACCAGAAGGAAGGAGCCTCACTTCTCCGTCCACAGGTTTCTGACCTTACCCTGGCTCTCCGCTGTGATGGAGCCTGCTGACCCCCTGCCCTGCCTGTACTTCGGCCCCTGGTTATGGTTCCAGCATACCCCTGAAGCTCCTCTTGGCCTATTCCAGGCCTCTCCAGCACCCAGAGCCCAGTTTCTCAGAGAGCACGATAGACCAGCCCTCTCTCTCCATGGAAGGACAGCATTTGTATGGGACCCCAGAGTATTACTTTTCTGGAAGAGCCCAGAATACAGTGCCATTAGGCCTTCAAACTGCTGAGCCTTACCCACCATGCCATTGGTGATGGAGCAGGGGCTTGTCTCCAAACTGAAGGTTCAGTCCTTTGGACACTTTATTTCCAACTGGGAGGGCCTTGGCTCGACACTGAGGTTCGAGAAGAGGCGCAGGGGTCCTTAGTGCTCTGGCTAGCAGGACTGTCCGTGCATCTTCTTTCCACTTTAGGTTAAAAGGTGTTGGGTAAATAAGAAGCAGGTCCCGTCCCTCCTACACCACCACCACCACCCCCCACCCCCTCCACCCCCCCCCAACCACCCCCTCCCCCCCCCCGCCCATGCAGGTTTGTTTTGAGGGTCAAGCAGGAGGGCTGTTCCCCAGGGTGGCAGTGACCTGCTTTCAGTGAGCCCGGACCCGTTGCCTTAGTTCTCCTCTCCTTCCTGAGCTGGAAGGTCTGCTCCGATTAGCACACTGACGTCAAGAAAGCATGTCACCTTCGCTCTCCCCTCAGCTTGGCAGCTGTGATATATCAGTTCGGACGTGTCCCCTGCCTCACTACAGAGGGCTAAGGCCAGCAGGGAAAGAGGGATTATGTTGTTCCCATCTGTCTGCAACTGTCTGCCCGGCCCCATCCAGCTGTTCCCCATTCCCTACTGCCAAGAGGCAGATGTTGGGGTGAGGTCAGCCTGGGATCTGGGGACCTGCCCATCAGCTTCACGTGAATGTCTTCAAGGCTATTTCTGGCCTTGCCATTATCCCAACGGCTTCAAGTGATAAATATAGACACAGATTGAAAAGCCCCAGTGGCAGGCAGGCAGGCAGGCAGGCAGCATTGGGGGAGCGTGTGGACGGGGGCTCAGCTCTAAATAAGTCTGCTGGAACACCTCCCCAACCATGCCACCACTGCTGCTGCCAGGCCAGCAGGCTTGCATGTTGTGCACTCAGAGAGATCCACTCCCTCCCCAGCTCCCTGCCTGAGCACACTTGTTCCTGTGGGGTACAGGAGGGAGGTTCTGCTAAGGAGAAGGAAGGAAGCGAGCTGTATGTTGGGGGCTGCAGACAGCAGGGGGGACTGTCAAGGTCTTCTTCAGCATGAAGTGACCATTGTAGATGGAAACGGCAAGTGATCCAGCAGGAGGGTCCTGGGGCCGGCTACCTGGGTGGGAAATACGTTATGCTAAGGATGGTGGCCGGTCCTGCAGCCTGCAGTCCTCTCAGCTTCTCCTGGTGTAGCAGAGCTGGGAAGGAAGAGGCTGGCCTGGAGGATCGCAGGGCCCTGGGCAGTGCTCCTGCTGGAGGCTATCACTACCTCATCTGGTGTTTTTCTTCTGGTTTTACTCTTCCCTGATCCATCCTCTTAGTGAGAGCACCGCTTTGTTTATCTCGGCCCAACCCCACCCCCATGTTCTCACTGCCAGACCCCAGGCCAGCTCACCAGGTGGCCCTCGTTTGGACCGAGCTCACACAGGCAGGAATTCCAGCTGTTTCCTGACCTGTGGCTATGCCCTCCCCGCCCCAGCCCCCCATGCCTGTCTCCATCTTCCTGCCTTTCTTGGCATCCAGTGGTTCCTCTCCTTGC
>CABHPP010130635.1:0-35498 GCA_902168425.1 Peromyscus attwateri | reverse complement strand
TGTTTGTTTGTTTGTTTTGCAGCGGTTGGGAGGGGGTTGTATTCAAGACAGGATATGTACACTATGTAGTTCTGGCTTATCCTGGAACTCACTATGTAGACCAGGCTAGCCTTGAACTCACAGAGTTTACCAGCCTCTCCCTCCCAGGTGCTGAGATTAAAGGTGTGAGTCACCACACCCGGCTTGCTTTGTAAATCCTTGGGGCCACAAAAATATTGTTTCTTTGTTTTGTTTCCACCAAAATTCAGTAGGGAAGAGCTGACTGAAGTTAC
The DNA here is from genome assembly GCA_902168425.1 of Peromyscus attwateri. NCBI lineage: Eukaryota > Metazoa > Chordata > Mammalia > Rodentia > Cricetidae > Peromyscus > Peromyscus attwateri. Next base: position 35,226 of record CABHPP010130635.1, on the reverse strand, counting down.
GGGGGAGGGTGAAGCCAGGGGATGGGATGGGATGGGATGGGATGGGATGGGATGGGATGGGATGGGATGGGATGGGGACAGCCTCTCTGCTAGAGAACTCACAAGGTGGTGGTTTTCCCTGCTCCATTGTGACCCAGGAACGCAGTGATCTGGTTCTCGTAGAAAGTGATGTTAAGGCGGTCCACAGCGGGCCGGCTACAGGGCTCAAAAACCTTTACCAAGTTCTTCACACACACTCCAGGCACCAACCCTGGGAGCTCGCGTTCGAAGAAGGAGTCTTGGAAGGAAAAGAGCATTGTAGAAACACAACACTTTAATGGATATGCTCAAGGAACATAGTGCTTTCTTCAGTCCTGTGTCCTGCCTGCAATTTCACCTGCCCACATGGCTGCAGCTTTGTAAAGAGGACCAGAACAGCAATGGTAATAATTGCACTGGCCATTGATTTAACACTTACTGTGTGTTAGGCACTGTTTCCAGTGCTTTCCAAGAATTACCTCATTCCACACTCGTAGTCCTATGGGTAGATATTGTTAGGCTCATTTCAATAGGTTAGAAAGCCCAAGACTGAGAGACATCACCTGTTCTACTGAGTCCACATGGCTTATAAGTGACAGAGTTGGGGTGCGAGCCCAGAGCCCGTACTTATCTGAAATAATTCCTGCCTAGATATTGTGTTAACCCCAAGCTCCATCTGTGCTCTCAGGCTGTCTATAGGACTCTTCCTGGGTTTCTGGCACCTGCTCTCACTCCTCAGCACTCCAGGAGAGCCCACTCTTCCTCATCATGGCTCCTCCTTCCCTATGCTTCCTGTCCGCTGCAGTGTTGACCTACGCTCTCCTCCCCCGACCCCTACCACATCTGCTCTGCAGTTCACTCTGTAGAGCCCAGATTAATTATTGTCAAACTATGAATCCCAAACATCAGCTCCCTTGCTCTGTCCCCAAATCCCATTGCATTGTCCGTCTGTCTGTGCCTCCTGGTCCAGCCTAAAGCTGAGACAGAACCAGCATCCTCAGCTCCACTGCCTGTCATTTCAACCTTGTCAAACCACTCTGGGAGGGTCTTCCAGAGGCATGCCTCCCTACAAACCAAGTCTGTGAGGACCCAGGTCTCCAACATCAGCTTTGCAAAGAGGTATCTGAGGGATGCCTGGAGGCTGGACCTTCTCGTGCCAACATCAGGCTAACCCAGAGCCTGTGGTGCCTCTCTAAACCCAAGAAACACACACACTCAAAGATGAGAACCCTTCGAAGAATTAGCTCAAGAGGGAAGACATCAGCAAAAGCCAGGGATGCAAGTCTTATGTACCCTGCCGGTCAGCCCAGGAATGATTAGGTAACCTCCACAGCCAGCAAAGACTTCTGATGGTGGCAGTGAATGGACTCGGGGTTTGTAAACCTTGAGTGAAGTGCAGGCAGCTCTGCTAGACTCCTTCCCCTCCCTGCACTTATTTTTGTCTTTCCTTATAGCTCATATCCGCTTCAAGTCCCAGTGACCCAAGTCATTGTTCTGGCTAAATCCTCGGAAGTCAGCACATTCGTGCAATTCGCTTGGGATTTGCCTAACAAGGGCACAAACACACTACAGACTTGGGATCTGCTTTCTCCAGGAAATATGCACTAATGTCTGGGTTGGACCATTCATTCCCCGTGTGTGCAGCTGGACATCATATTTAACACCAGTCAAGAGAGGGAGTCAGCTTCCTGGCCTTCATTTCACCCGTCTCGTGGTTTTGCTCTGGCACTACCCAAGCTTCCTAGCTTTTGCCTTGGGTCTGCTCTGCTCTTTTGGTTTTGGTGGGGTGGGTGGTGGTGTTACCACTCATTCCTTCTGGATGCTCCGGATCCTCCATTTCCTCTGTTAAAGGTTCAGTCTTCTCCAGGGCCCTTTCTTCTCGGGTCGAACAACCTGAGCCAACCAGAAGGCTATGTTACTCTTCAGCAGAGACAGGCAAGGAGAGGAGGGGTAGAGGGACAGAGGAGCTCCCCACCTCAAGGGGAAGATGCTCCCTCAACAGGTGCAGCCAGCATTGCTCTGAGGCCAGCCTGCTGCATGGCCTCCGGCCCTGACCTGCTGCCAGGCCCTGGGGTGCTCAAAGCTGATTGCACCATCTTCATCGGCCCAGGGGGACTTCTGTAATTGGAGCCTTGGAGCCGGGGAGTTTCCATTTAGTCTGGTGTTTGTTTTTAGGGGGAGCCAGGAATTAAACTCAGAATTTCATGCATGCTAGGCAAGCACTCTACCACCAAGCCACACTCCCAACGCTAACCTCTTCCTTTTAATGTGCTAGGCTTCCCATGTCAGAAATTGTGATTTAAAAAAAAAAAAAAAAAAAAAAAAAAACCAAACCAAAACAGAGAAATAAAAAAATCTGCCTCAGGGTTAAGTTTGGAATGGGCTAATTTTCTTTAGCCTACCACCTGGTCCTTTTTTTGCTCCAACCTAAAACATGTCAGTCATGGGAACCTTGAGCAAAAAAATCCATCTATAGTGAAAGGATAGGTTGTTAGCTTAAATCAGAGTTTGAGAAACAGCTCTCTTGAGAAAGCCACCTATTCGGGCATTCAAGAATCTTGAGGTTCACACCAGGATAGAGTTGGTGGGCGTTCAGGATTGTGAAGGGTGATATCACACACACACACGCACGCACGCACACACACACGCACGCACGCACGCACGCACACACGCACGCACGCACGCATGCACGCACGCACAATGGATTTTTTTTTTTAATTGGCATTTGGTCTAAAAGGGTGTCAAGGACATCCTGGGAAGGGAAGAAGCAGGAAGGCCATCCAGCCAGAGAGGAAGCAGGAACAAGAGGAAGTCACCAGCACCAAGCCCGTAGGGCCCTGGTGCAAGCACAGATGGGCAAACATCTGTGGGTCTTCTCAGTGTGAGCCCACCAGGGTCTCTACATTTGCAGGGTGTGAGGGAGCAGCAGGCTGAGGCTGAGAAGTTCAGAGATGTGCTGCCTGCTCCACTTCTGACTCCACTTCCTGAAGCAGTTTTGAGTCTATATTCCACAGATCCTGAGGTCAACATACTGCTAGCACACTGTCCTCAGGTGGAATAAAGCAGCCAGAACAAATATCTTTCCAAATAACCACTGGAGTGACTTCCTTGTTGGGAAATGGTCCAGATTCTGTCCCTCGTGTCCAGTGGGATTTCTGTAAGAAATGGATGTCTCTGGGGCTCCATTTCTGTGTCTATGAAAAGAGGAGCTGGGGAGTGAGTCCTCCGCTTTCTGATCTAGATAGTGTGAGGGATTGAATTTCGTCTAGCCTATGAGACAGGTGAAAAATATTTCCCTTCTGTCAGCAAAAGTGTATGTGTCTCGTTTTCAAGGAACACGTTTCTCAGGATTTTTTTTTTTTTTTGGAATAACAGAGTACCTCTTGGGATAATAGAGGGGACAAGAGAACATGACCCCTGATGTTCTCTGACATTAAGAACATTCCAGGGGCACTCCTATTTAAACATTCCTATTTATGATGGGCTGATAACTTTATTACAGAGACGTTTAAAGTTTTGTAGATATACATGATGCATAAAACAATACAACGGAAAAACATTGGGCTGTCAAAACACTGCTTGAACTATCAAAAATGTATACAGAGAAAAATAAGTGTGTGTGGGGGACCCTTAAAATGTCGAACAAAAATCCACACAAGCCTTTTAAAGACTCCAGATTAAGCCCCTAAAGAACTAAATATCTGTGTTAGTGCTTAAAGGATTGATAAACCCTAGCCCAGGAGTAGTAGTTCAAAACGAAGTGTGGATAGGTGAGAGGTGAGTTCGAACCCTTGAAAGCGCTTTTTTTTTCCTTCCTGAACCTCCCAGTTATAGGAAAGACTGTGGCTCATAGCTCTAGAGTTTCTCTGCCTTCTCAGAACTCCAAAAGACTATGATCTAAGGACTGTCTTATGATTTCTAGAACTCTCTTGGCCTCCTGTTTTGTTTAGGAAGAGAGACAAATTGTATTTCAGAGGCCCTGTCAGCAAATGTCCTTTTGGCTTCCTTCTCCAGTCAGAGAGCCGTGGTAGTGTCTGCCTTGGGGGGTCGACAGTGCAGCTTCTGCCTCGTCTTCAGAGAGTGAATTACTGTGTGTTTCCAGAGTGTGGAGAACGATGGCTGAGGAGGAGGGGGCAGCGAAGGATGAAGGCAAAGCTCCCAGAGATTCCTGGATCTCTGCTTTCAAGGTAGGAGAAAGATATTTGACTCCTGAAATGGTGCAACCCCCTCTCAACAGACATGTAACACCCCCGGGACGAACTGTCGACTTTCCACCTTTCGCTCTGGCTCTGTGATTCATCAAAGGCAAGCTTGTGGGGGCCGTTATGCTGTGATGTCTTGCTCACCCACCGCAGGCTGCAGGAATCACGCACTTGACATAAAGGTCCCCCTTGGCACCTTCCACATGTCTTGCACATACCCCCAAGGAACTCGTTTCAATCCTGAAGCATTTCTGTTGTCATTTTGTTTTAGTATTTTTTTTTCTTTTTTTGGTTTTTTGAGACAGGGTTTCTTTGTGTAGCTCCAGCTGTCCTGCAGCTTACTCTGTAGACCAGGCTGGCCTCGAATTCACAGAGCCTCTGCCTCCTGAGTGCTGGGATTAAAGTCATGTGCGACCACCACCTGGCTGTTTTAATGTAAAAACAACAACAACAACAAAAACCAACAAAAAAGCGCAACTTACCTTCACCTCCAAGCCAGTAAGACTCCTGTAGGAGGAAGTACCAGGGGAGGGGCGTTCCATAGTCTCCTGAGAACAGGAACGCAAAGAAAGAGAAAACAGTGAGCCCCATCCCCCCCACTTCATGTAAACTCTATGATATACCCAATCCAAATCTCAAATTATAGCTCTGGGTATCGATAGTCCCAAGCCATTATGTGGTGACCCACAGGCTATCAGACAGACTGCTTCTTTCAGTCAGTTTATAACCAAAACACCATGGTTGTTTTTTTGGGTGTTACCAACAACACTAACAATGATGATATTGGTTGACATCAGTTTTCCAAGAAATAAATGTTATTAAAGAATTAAATCATGCCATTTTTTAGCAGTTACCAGAAAACAATAATATTGCTGATCGCAAACATTTGCTGGACTCTATATAATGAGCATATTTTACACTTCCCATATGTTACATCACTGAATTCTGAAAACAACCCTAGGAGTTGGGTGGTAATATTAGTCTGAAGGATGCAGAAACTGAGGAGCACTAACTTTGAGCCATCTGCCCCAGTCCATAGCTAATTACGTAAAAAATTACATAAGAATTCTAACACAGGCAATTGGGTTCCAATGTTACCATTCTAACTCCTGGATTCAGCTGTGTTTGAAGGAAAAAGGCTCCCGACTTCCTGGTTCAGTTCTCTCTGTAACTTTTGTTCCCCTTAAAATGTTTTTTTCCAGGAGATGGTGTGTATACCTTTAATTCCAGCACTCGGGAGACAGAGGCAAGTGGATCTCTGTGAGTTCAAGGCCAGCCTGATCTACAGAGTGAGTTCCAGGACAGCCAGGGCTACACAGGGAAACTCTGTCTAGAAAAACCAGAATGTTGATTTTTTTTTTAAATAAAAACATGGACGTTGCTTATTTTTCCCTTACATTTTTAAAATTGTGTGTGGATATATGTGTCTACATGTGAGTATGTGTATGTGAGTGTAGGTGCACTCTGAGGCCTAAAGGGTCAGATCCCCTGGAGCTGAAGTTGTAGAGTGCTGTGAGCCACCTGAAATCGGTGCTGGGAACTGAACGTGCGTCCTCTGGAAGAGCAGTGCGTGCTGGTTCTTGACTGAACCATCTCCATGGCCCTCATTGCTTTTGAAATAGTCATGGCTTTCGTCACTGCGAGACTGATTCAAGGGCAAGCCTGGATATTTTGTTTTCTTTCGAGTTTTATTTAGTGTGTGTGTGTGTGTGTGTGTGTGTGTGTGTGTGTGTGTGTGTGTTTTCATAGGTTCACATGCCACCGTGCACATCTGGAGGTTGGAGGGCGATTTTTAAGTCACCCATTCTATCTTTCTACTGTGTTTTAAGACATAGTCTGCCCCACCCCACTTTCTGCGGCTGCACCCAGTCTCCAGTCCCCTCCTACCATTCCCCATAGGACTGCTTGGGTTACCAATGTGTGCCGATGTGTGCCGCTGTGTACGTGGCTTTTTAATGTGGGTTTGGAAGCTGAGCTCAGGTCATGAGGTGTGATGAAAGATTTTGTCCATGGAGTCATCTCCCAGCCCACGTGAGCCTTCTCTGTCCTCTGTGCTAAGATGATGGGTCTGAGGACATTGTGCGTACCAAACAAGCGCTCCACCACTGAACTACATCCTCAGCCTCAGATCTGTCTTTTCTAAATGTCCTGGTTCCCTGAATGTGGCCACATAGCGGCTGCTCAGCACACAGTTGTTGATGAAATGAGAACTTTAGCTTGGCTAAAATAATGTACAAATCCCTATTCCAACCCAACTAATTTTCACTTATTAGATCTCTTTCCACGGACACAAAACAAACAAACAAACAAACAACAGGCTGAGTAAGTTCAAGTGTCTTGCTCAGATCACTGTCATAGGTGGAACTGTGTCCCTTTCCAAGAAGGGATCAATGTTGATGTCAGTGATACCATATAAAGTATATGTGGTCGTTGTTCCCAGTTCAGTGTCAGCCACAGAGCTCTACTGCCCTTGAAATTTCCCGAGTAATAAGAGTACTTTTCTTTGTTATTCGTGGGATTTTTTTTTTCTACTGTGTCTAAGCTCATGCTATTGAGATGGCTCATAGAGGAGCAGCAAGATCTTGTCACATTTGGGTATTGCTCACCAGAAAGACCAAATGCGAAGAGAGAAACCTTTCAGCCCAATCTCTGATCTCCAGGGATTAAGGGGCAGCAGACAACTCTAGAACCTCAGGAAGAGGATTTGAAGAGATTCTGGACTGGCGACCACATTTCAGTGCTGGTCGGTGGCGGTCCAGAGAAGGCTGCCCCAGACCATTTCATCCCTGTCCTCATTCCTCACCTTATGGCTGTTCTTGAGTTATACCCATTACAATAAAGCCATAATTGAAAAGAGAGCACTTTGTAAAGTATTAGCATCTGAACGGAGTGAGGTCTTACAGGATTGCCTCTAACTCTGGATAGTCTCAGAGTGGAACTCAATGGTTAGTGACTGGGAATTTGATGGTGTTTGAGGAAACACCCATTTAGTGTCCAAACCAGAGTCCCAACCTCATATCTCAAACGTGGTATTATTTAGAAGGTAGATGTGCTTAGTTAAGTTAGGTGGGGTTATACTGGAGTAGGGTGACCACATAGCGTCCTCATAAGACAGCCTCATGTAGACCAGCACACAGGGAAAATGCCACGTGAAGATGGAGGATTGGAGTGATGTGCTTGAAGTCAGGGAAGCCAGAGGATCAAAATCCTCCAGAAGCTTGGTTTTATAGGCAGCATGGCCTTCCCAACAGCTTCATTTTTGATTTCTAGCTTTCAGACGATGAGATTTAAAAAAAAAAAAACAAAAAAACAAAAATCAACAACTCTATTATTTTAAGCCATACTATACATAGTCCTTGTTATAACATCTCTAGAAACACGTCCTCCTTCAGGTGGGACACAGACCCAAGCCTCTGGACTTGGCCTAGCCACCTCTTCCCAGCCAGGATTGCTGCACGTTTGTGTTGTTTGATTGATTGGTTCTCTGTTTCTGACAGGGTCTCGCTGTAACCTAGGCTACAGACCTGGTCTACCATACCTGGTCCCACCTGCTTCTTTCTGAGGACCATGAGCTTGTTCTTTCCTCACCCTTCCCTGTCTGCTTTGTCCAGGGCATCAAGAGCCAGACCCAGATGTCACTGTACAGTGAAGGCTGACTCGGAGGCCATTCAGATGAAGAGGGGACTTCTCTAGCTACAGAAAAATGCTAATCTGAGTGTCTGCAAAGCAGATACAAAACTTTGCAAATAGCTAATTCTGATCCAGTAGCTGATTTTCTAGGCTTCAGGTAAGTTAGACAGTGATTCGTTGTCTATGAAATACCAAGCAGCAGTCAGGGCTTCCAGGCTGTCACTGGGAAATAAACAGACCACGTGCCTGCCCTCGTGGGCTCAGACCCTAGGAAGGGTGGTAAGTCAATAAACACATACAGAAGGTTACATCATGTCAGGTGGTGAGGAGCGCTAAAAAAATAAAAAATAAAAAAGCGGGGTAAAAGGTTAGGGCCCTGGAGGGAATATTGGTCATACAATGATAAAGACCCAGTAATCTTCAGTCTAGAAAGATCCCTGTGATAAAGTGGCATTTGAACAGAGACCTGAGCAGAGTGAGGAAGCCAGCAGATAGGAGGAATAGCCTGGGGTGAAAGGCCCTGCTAGTGAAAACAGCAGGTGTGAAGGGCCAGCCCTGGAAGTGTGCTCGGTGTGTTGAACATTAGTGGGGAGGCTGTGGTGGCGGGAGCTGAGAGACTCAGGGAGGAAGGGAAAACAGGAGATGCAGAACGAGGGAAGCAGAAAGGCGGATGAGGAAGCATTGGTAGGGCCTGGGTTGGGACGCTGGGTTTTACTCTGAATGAGGGGAAAGGACCTGAACAGAGGGATTTGAACAGAAGTTGAGACCATCTGGCCTAGATTGCAAAACACACCATCTGCCTACTGTGAGGAGGACAAGGTGGCAGGCCGTCATGGTGGGATTGCAAAACACTCCATCTGCATACTGTGAGGACTTGGTGGTCATGGCGGAAGGAGGCTTGGAATGGGAAGGTGGATCAGTGGTGACCAGGAAGCTGGTTCTAGACCTGTTTCCCAGTCTCCTCTGTCCCTGCCTGTCTGTGTGTGTGCACGCACGCACACACGCATGCACGCACGTGCATACAAGTGTATGGTGAACACACACATGTGTGTGGATATGCACACTCATGTGTGCATGTATGCAGAGGCTAGAGGAGCTGCCTTCCTTTATTACTCCACACCTGAGTCCTTTGAGGCAGGATCATTTGCTGAACTGGAAGCTTGCTGTTCTGACCAGGCTGGCTGGCTAAAGAGTTCCTGGGATCCACTTGTCTCCATTTCCCAATGCTAGGGTTACAGTCACTTGCAGACATGCCCAACTTTTATGTGGGTTATGGGGGATTCGAACTCAGGTCCTCATGCTTGCACAGCGAGTACTTTTACCTACTGAGCCATCTCCCCAGCTCCAATGCTAGACCTGTTTCTAAAGGGGAGACAATAATTTGCTGGTAGAGTTTTAACTTCTAGACATAAATTCAGCTGCTGGCCCCGAGAGCTTATGTTCAAACAGCTTGTGTGTGTGTGTGTGTGTGTGTGTGTGTGTGTGTGGTGGTGGTGGTGGTGGTGGTGGTGGTGGTAGCGGGGGAATCAAGCTTAAACAAGAAGATTGGACCAGACCTCTGCATCTGAAGAAATGCATTCCCTGACCATGGGACACGAAGCAGCCTGACTTTTCCTTGCTTACCTGGGAAAACCTGGTCAAGGTACCAGGCGAGCAGCCCATACAGAGCGGCATCAAGAAGCATCATCTCCATGGACAGCAGGAAACTGAACTCATCCCCTTCCATGGGACTCTTCCCGATGTTGTCCCACTGCAGTCCCAGGCCTTGCTCCTCGAAGCGGACCAGGTACTCAGTGCCAAAGCCGAAGGCCACGGGAGAGAGCAGACTCTGCAGTGAGCAGAGAGGGACAGCAGTGGAGGGGGACAGTGGAGCCCAGGGATCCACAAGGCGGGGGAGGGAGGAGGGCCAAAGAGGGTCTGCGTCTGAGAGGAAGGCTACTCAGGGAGGGCTTACAGGGGTCTTCTGGTGGGAAGAGAATTCCGGAAATGCTTGGCAAGCCTCAGAAATCCCCACCTGCGCCTCGTGAGCCTCCTCTCACCTCTTCCACAGGATACAGCTAGGCTGTGAGGGGCTGGTGAAGAAGTGGTCCACATACAAGACTCTGAAGGAATGAAGGTCCTCCTGGTCTCCCTCCTCCCTCCCCCTCTGCCTTCCACTATCAGAAGACCACACAGCTCTGGGCGGAGTGAAAATGCCAAATGAGCTACTTTGTGAGACTCCGCAAGAAAGGGGCTCAAAGTCCCCATTTTCCTATGGCCAGCAAGGACGCAAGGTCCTCTCAGGTCTGTGCAGAAAGTAGTCCGCTGGCTAGAAAGAGTGCGGCAGGAAATCTGAAGAGAGAGTGCCCCGCCAAGTTGCCATGGGTGGCCTCTGACACATCAGAGCATTCTTGCCCTTGCCAGAAGGTTCCCTGTAATTTGGAGAACCCTGGATAGAGTTCAGACTATCTCTCACCAAAGCAAGAAACCCTCTTGCTATATGTACACACACACACACACACACACACACACACACACACACACACCCCTAAAATTAACTCAACCCAGCTCTTATCTGTAGTTGCCAGACCTGAAGCTTCCTGGTAGGTCCAAGAAGCCAAGTGTGGCTTCCCAGTACCACATAACAACCTGATGATTACCAAAATTGCCCAGCTCTGCCCACAGCCTGAGTCACAAGAGTTTCTTACTATTACCCATTGTGACCATCTTAGAAAACTAAGTGCTATAAATAGGGGCAATTAACTTCTTATTTAACATGAGAAATAATAAAAGGCAGATGCACCAGAGTTGGAGTCCTGAGAACAGGTTCTGCCTGCAGAGAGGCAGGCAGTAGTCCTTACTGACGTAACAGAGACAGGGAGATTCTGGAGGGCCACAAAACTGCACCTTGTAGGGCTGAGGCTGATTAGTACTGGCTAATGAGAGGGTAGAAATGGCCCACTTGAAAACCATTAGAAAACAGACCTATATTTATTTGGGAATCCTGAACTAAGAGGTCTCTCAAGGCATCAACAGCCAGCTTCTAGAGTCTTCTCTCAGCCAGAGAGCCTAATGGTGGGGGCTCATTTCTGCATCCAATTTTGTGTGCACTGTTAGAGCACAGGAAAGATTGAGATTCTGTAATCCAGTTTCTTTTGGAAAAACGAGCCCCGTTTTAACAGATGCAACCTTGTTTCTGAGCAGACAGGCAGTAAGGGGGCGGGGGGGGGGGACAAGCTTCCTCTCATCTGATTCTCCTCAAGCAGGAAGAAAAGAAGGGTGAAGGGATGGGCTGGCTGGCTCTCCTCTCACACAGAAACAAAGGAAGCCAGGAGCTGACTTGGTTCTCCAGTCCTTTCCCAGGGCACATTCCTCAAGCAGGTCTAGGGAGGCGTTACCACTTCATCGCTCCGGGGAAAGGTGCTTTCACTCTGGCTCCTAACCTTTGTATTATTAGCCTTTCAACCTTATGTCCTCTTGAGTCCAAAGGCAAAGCGGACCTTCTCAGAGAGCAGGCCAAGAGGCTACAAGAGTCGTCAGAGGAAATCTATAGGACAGGCTAGGGGTAAACCCTCGGGCCTCACCACAACCGTCTTCAGGTCGGCCGTCAGCCGGTCCTGCCAGGCAAAGCAGAGGATGTGTGGTAGGTAGAGGGTGAAGTAGATGACCCCACTGCAGGCTGCTGCGAGGCTGGCCTTGGAGAAGAAGGTACTGAGCAGGAAGCACTGCATGATCGTGGCCGTGGAGAAGGCCAGCAGGAACAGGAAGAGGATGAAGGGGTTGCTGTAGTGGAGGATTCTCCCATGCTGAAACCAAAGAGATTAGGTATCAATAATTCTCGCTCATGCCCAGAGGTGGGGTCCCACTCAAGGGGCTTCCTGTGTGCAACGAGGCCTTCGGAAGCCTTCTGCTGCCCTAGAAGGAGCTCCCACAGCCGGTTGCTAGTGTTTGAACTTCCGTGTGCACACTCAAACGCACTGAGTTCTTTTGTCTTGCCCATGCCCATTAGGCAACACTAATGTTTTATTTTAAAAAACTTAACTGGGAAACCATTAGGCTGAGTCAGCGCCAGTGTTCTGGACTCTTAAACTAGTAAACCAAAACCCAACAGCCAAGTAATTTAACCCAGTCAGCAACTGCCAACTAACCTCTAAGTGGGGACTTTAATCAAGTGAAACTTTCTTTGTCGTGCGGAATTCCCTGTTCCTTTAGTGGAGTCCTGAGCCACTTGTGGCCTAGAGTTGCCTGGGTCATGAACCACTGATGCTTGGCACTATAAACTGGTCAAAAGCCCATGATGGGGTGATGATAGGCCCTAGGGTAAGAACCTACTATCATTTTCATACGAGATCATTTTTATCAAACTGTATTCGAAATACTTATGTTTGTAGCCATAGATTTGTGTTGCCCTCAGCTTTGGTCTGAGAAGCTTCCTTTGCTGTGGGTAAGCGGCTAATGCAGAGACTCATAACTGGTCAATGTGCCAAGTATAAATAACTCTGAGTGCTCAACTGTGGGTGGGTCGTCTATCAACCCCCCACTGTCTGAGGCTCAGGGAACTTCATGGCTGAGGGGATGTGAGGAATGGAAGAGCTGGCTGATGGAGAGAACTGTGAAGTGCCTTCTGGAGATGATGAGGCCGTTGCACTTATTACCACACAGGGGCTGTGGATCCCTACACAAGACCGAGACAGTCAACGTTCCAGCATGGATGGGGAAGGGACCCAGAGGGCCCACCCCATCAGAAGAGCTATCGGCAGTGAGGGACACTGAGAGAAGGTCAGTCACTGTCCTTCGGGGGTCTGGCTGCCGACGGGTCATTCATGTCCCAGTGGATGTTTACACATCCCTGTGCATATAGGTATCACTAAGTAGACTCGGGAATATTACATAAAAGTAAAATAAAAAAGAGAAGAGGACATGAAGCTGGGAGGGACATGGAATGGGGTGCACTGAGGGGGGCTGGAGGCGGGTAGTAGTAGATGGATATTATCAATACGTGTTGTAGAAATGTATGAAACGTTCAAAGCATAAAAATATTAAAAAATCTTAATGCGCCCAAGTTTATCCTTTGACAGTAATTATGGGTTGACTCAGCAAGTTCACGGTGGGAAGGACTTCGTGTTCAGGCAAGGAAGACTTGGATGTTGGGTCTTACGGTATCACCAGCACCCTGCAACCACAAAGGGAAGTCCATTCAAACAAGCCTGACCCTTTGCCTGGGGCTAGGCCTGCTGCCTGACCACCAGCGCCGGCTTCCTGAGGTCTGCCACTCACACAGGTGGAGGCATCAGTAATGGATCCAGAGCCTTTGGACGTGGACTGGTCCTCCTCATTCATGAAGGCTGTGCTTTTCAGAGAACCTATGGACAAGACTCAGTGTCTTCCCTATTGTCTATGTAGAAAAAAGTGACAAACTAGTGACTTTTTCTGCACAAGCTGCTGCCCGATTACACTGTAGGACAGACCAAGATGTTCAACTGTATTAGACCTTCTTCATCTCCTTTACTACAAGCCCTGTAAAGAGGCCAGCATCGTTGTCCCATCCAAATTCTGCATTCCCAAATACATAGAGTTCCTCCCGTGCTTTTCTCAGGAACACAAAGGTACAGGCAGTAGAATTCTGGGAGTGTGTCTCAGGCCTCAGAGTTGATACTCACTTGGCCACTTCCGTCTATTCAATGGGACATAGTTGAGTTGTGGTGTAATGAGGAACACAGACATGTCACACAGCACAGCACCCCCGAGACCAAGTCACACAGCATAGCACCCCGGAGACCAAGTCACACAGCACAGCACCCCCGAGACCAAAAGTCCTGGTGCTCTCTTCCTTCCTGCGTTTTTCTCCGTGTTCTTCCATCTTTTAGAACTGCCCCATCTCATGAATGGGCTCTCTTCTACAGATAGGGACTCCCTGAATCACTGCTTTCCTCTCAGTAGAAAAGAGAGAGACCAATTAATGCTATCTGCCCTGAGCCGGTGAGAACCAAGTGGAACTAATGTGCTCCTTATCTCCCACAGCCGCCATTTCTCCTTCATGCTCTCGTGCCTGTTGGGCATTGAAGGAACAGACTGAAAAAGAGATGAGGGGAAGATATGCAAAAGGGAGGGATGGACAGGAGCCACACTTAAAGCGAACCTAAGTCTGAGGAAATCTAAAAAAAGGTCACAGTTGGAGAGTTGTTACTGTTCTCTGTAGAATGAATTCAACTTCTTATGTGAGTCCAGAGCAAAGTCCTGCAAATATCTAGACTGTGGGCTTTTGGGTGGTTTGCAAACAGGGGTGCCAGTCACTCAACCAGCCTTGCTGTTTCCCGACCCAGCTTCCCCCACTAGCCACTTTCCTCTCTGCTCCTTGTAGTCTGACTAACAATGGAGCCTTCCCATTGTCCCCAGCTCCCAGCTTCTTTCCTGCACAGTGGTGCTAGGGAGGAAGGGATACGCAAAAAACGGGGACTCATTCAAAGGAAAACCTTATTTTGGTGTGGAAAGTTCTGTTTCCGTCATTATTGGACCGGTGTCCTGGTTCCCACAAGGAGGAGCTTCTCTGTGCTAGAAGCTCTGGGTGAACATTCTTTACCTCACGTCCTGAAAGCTTTGAAGTCCCAAACACCCATTCTTAGGAAGGCAGATCTCAGTGTCACTTATCAGTAAGAAGTCAGGGCAAGCCTCGCCATTCATCCAGATGTTTACTCACCGAGTCTTTTAATTCTAAGGATACAAAACATCTACTGGAGAAAGGGACAGGCTAAGGTATGGGGCAGAGCAGAGGGCCTCTGGTGGATAAGGAGTGAGTGGCTGCTCCTCTCACCTCCTCAGAACTTTGGTATCCTTTGTAGACATCAAACCATGCTGGGTGGGGTGAGGTTGTTTGAAGAGAATGACCTCCACCTCAACATTGGTTTTGAGGGGACTCTAACATGGGGTTTGATTCACACCGTAGCTCACTGGGTCATAGTGTAATAGTAAAGATAGAATGCACTAGGTGGAGGATATTTTAGTAGAGAACAAAGGCAGGATTTGGATTAAATGAATATGTACTGGTGGGTTGGATCTATGATGGGACATTCTTAGGTCAGGTAGCCACGATCCATCATGGGATGGGAGACACTCATCCAGTCCGGCCCACTGCAGTGTCGCCCCATATGATGACAGCGATGAAGCTGAACAAGTTTGCTGAACCTATAGCAGGAACCAACTTCCATCCAATAAAACATCAAACATTATCAAATGTGCGTAGTCATATTTCAACAAGTCCAAAAAAATCTTCTTCTCTAAAGGAGCTGAAAATCTGAACTATACAGGCTAGCAGTATATTGTGGAACAGTGTTTTATCTTCAGTTCTAGCTTGCAGAGGAGTCTCGGACTTGCAGAAGATAGGATGACATGCTTTACAGCAATAAAAAGTCCTTATCACTGAGAAAGGTCGGGCTCCAAATTCCATCCTTTAAAACAGAGACCTGGGAGATCTTTGCCGGCAGAAGGATGTTACTTGGTGAAGCTAATGGCCTGGCCATGGGGATGATAGACAAATTATCCAGACTTTTCCCCTCATACCACTGGCAGTGTTTACCTCATTCTAACTGTAGCCAGATATTGGAATGGTAATTCTAAGAACCCCTCTTTAGACTCATGCCTGTCTTTGAAAGAAGAGTCAACATTTGAACACACAACAGTCCCATACTGGGCTTTGGTAACAGCAGCCTCTCTAAGTGGTCATGAAATGGACTGGAAATCTATGTAGGCAGTGAGTGGCCCTTAGAAGAGGAATATGGGAAGATGCCACTACACAATGGCTCTTCTGAGGGGGATGGGAAGCTGACTCTCCAAGTGTCCTACCTGGTTGGAAGAGCTGAGAAGCTACCTGTCTTGCTCAGATAACTCGTCCAGGCACACACACATTAACTGGAGGAGGGCAGGAACAATGGAACCATTTTTAAAATGTCAGGGTCTTCTCCACCGGGCTTACCATGATGAACAGTGTCAGGAGGAAGATGCTCATTGACATGATGGAGAAGCTGTCCAGGAACCAGGTACACCAAATCACAGCATTAGAGACACCCTGGTTTTTCAAGGTCTCCTTCAGCCTCAGTTCCTTTTCCAAGACAATGCCCTTAACAGTCATGGAGACGGAGTAGATCCATGCCAGCACCATGAAGATGGGAAAACAGCGGTTCAGGATGATCATAAAACTAAAGTGAGAGAAAGGAAGGAGAACAGAGCATTCTGGGCCTGGTAGAGACGAAGTAAATATTTACTGAGTAAAGAGTTGAGAATGAAGTCCGAAGGAAAGGAAAGGAAAGGAAAGGAAAGGAAAGGAAAGGAAAGGAAAGGAAAGGAAAGGAAAGGAAAGGGAAGGAAAGGAAAGGAAAGGAGAAAAATAAATCATGGGACCTTCACTAGATTGGACTTTTAAAAATACCTTTCACATTAGTCACTTTTTCTTTAGAGCAAGATGGTGTCTTTCCAGACAGCCCAGATGAATGCTCTATACAGAAAGTGTAGGAAGAAAACCATACCATCTCTGTTATACAGCATAGACCTTCCCCGTAAGGGCTCATGGGAAAGACTGTAGACCAGTTGCCATAGGTTGTGATTGGGACAAATCAGAGATTCAACAGTCACTGATTCCATCAGCCGTGAATACATGGAGTAGATCCATCCTGGGATACATTCTCAGCAAGCAAGATGGATTTGACAGGAAGGAATCAAGTGAGGGTTAGCTTTTCAGGTTTTCCCTGGGGATGATGCACTAGTAAAGCCCTTGGGATTATTATCTATTGAAACTGTTGGGTGTTGTCACAGGAAGGGCCCAATGCCAGCGTGGGAGGATAGTTTCACTCAAAATGGCCCTAGGGAAAGAGCCCAACAACCAAAAAGCATGCACTTCTAGAGCTGACCACCAGAGGACTCTCCCATATTGAACGACCCCAATTCCTACTGCCTCTCCACACCCACCCATTTCCCTGCCAGCTCCTCCCTTTCTAACCCGAAAGTGGACCTGGGCTTTTGCCCTTGGCTTTACTTCTCATCTCTGCTTCTTATCCAGAGGAAAACTAATGGCTCAACAGCCACTGTTATCTCTGTCGCCTTCCACAGAGCTGGAGAACTGATGGGCCACAGTGTTGAGAGCTGTTTTCCTGTACGCACGCTAGGCTTTATTTTACAACCTCTCCATCTGGCAACTGGCCTCTTTCCTTTACGCTTTTGCTGTCTCTGCTTCCTGAACCCCACAGCCACACACAAGGGCTATAGTGACTTACCCAGTGTTCCCGACACCCCAGGAGCTAAATTCCTAAGCCAACTATAACTTGGGAGTGTTTCCGACCCCATCTACCATGGTAATCAGCCTTCTGAGCACCTCTTCTTCTCTGTCCCTTCCTCCACCACTCCGAAAATCTATTTTCAACCAAACAGTAGGCTGTTTGCTTAGCATGCTACTAGCCAACAGATGGACAGGCTTTAGGACGGGGGAGGTCAGAGAAGGAGGCCAGAGCTCATCCGACATTCCTCTACCTTTTCACCAAACATACATCATAGGAATGTTAATTAGGGAAGGAGCTGCATTATTCTGAGGCTCCTGGGAACCAGACCTACTTGCCATGCAGTCCAAATCTGCTGATCTGGCAATCAGTGGGCAAATGCTCTGACCCTCACCCTTTCACATACCAAACATACTACGGAGTGGAAATTTAAACAGCCGGCATCCCCTCCTTCAACCTCAACTCCTACTGTTTAACCTTCAATGCCCCTTGTGTACCCCAACACTCTACTATTTTTCTTTTTCCTCTGCTTCTGTCTGGAGTATGGGGCCAGCAGCTTCTTCAGTTAGAACCCTATTCCCCCCAGTCTGGCCCCAGTCCCTGAGGTTCCTTCAGGAGACACTGAAGCCTTGAGAGCACCCCTGTTTACTTCAGCTCAGGGAAGAAGATAGAGGCCTGGGACTCACGAGTCATCCACAAAGCAAGGATAAGGCATCTGCTGGAGATAGATTCCAACGGGAACCTCTGCCTGGGTCTGACTCCTTGTGATTCCATGTTCAACCATGTCCTGTAGATAGGCAAAGCCTCCCCAGATGTACCGGAGATCTTCCACAGGATCTGCCCTAGGACCAGAATCCCAGTACCTAAAAAGACACAGGATGAAGGGAGAAAGGATGTAAGTGGGGACGGGCAACCCACTCACTTTATGAGCCCAACTTACCTTAGAACTCAGTCTCTTGAAACATTCTCCTAAATCAGTGGTCCTCAACCTTCCTAATGGAGCGACCCTTTAATACAGTTCCTCATGTTGTGGTGACCCCAACCACACAATTATTTTTGTTGCTACTTCTTAACTCTAATTTTGCAACTGTTATGAATCATAATGTAAGTATCTGATACGTGAGATATCTGATATGCAACCCCTGTGAAAAGGTTGTTCGATCTCCAAAGGGATGGTGACCCACAGTTTGAGAACCATTGTCCTAAATGTTCCCAGACTATCTAGTCCTACTTTGGATCACAGTATTAACTCAGGAATGACTGTGAGTCACAAGGTGATTGCTCTATCTACTTGGATCTACTCAAATCATACCTCCTCCCATTTAATTGACCTTCCTTTGATTTATAGGCTGCGTTTACACTTAATCCTCCACTCTCTACCAAATATAATTCCCTATGGATTTTGGAGAAGCCCTGCAAACCCAAACTGAACCATCATCACCTGTCTTTGATCTTATTGGTCTTCTCCACCACATCTATGTCCATTCGAATCTTGTACTTCACGTGGGGAGGTAGGGAGCTGGTCCAAGGATACATGTCAGGGAATACCACTCCAGCCCAGAACCTGTTTTCCTCCAGGAGAGACAGGGCTCGTTGGATGAGCTGAGCTTCATCATCATAGCTTTCATACTTATCCAGGACCAGGCACTGCAGATAATCACAAAGGTGTAGAGAGTTGGAGACTTAATTCCAAACCGAGAGGCGGAGGAAACTCTATTGGCCAAGGGATAGGTCCCTCACAAAAAGACCTGTGTACCTAATAATTGTCTGACTCCAGGGTCTGGCATTAATTTCTTCATGTCACTAGGTTCAGGGGTGCAAGGGTCCTAGAAATGGTGACAGGCCCTTATCCCCAAAGAGTTAACAGAGACCATGCTACCCCAGCTGTCCAAGGCGGTCCAAATACGCAAGTCGTCAACATGACACAAATACTCAAGCCTCTCACTCCCCAGCGTGGGGAGGCCAGGGAGTGGGGTCACGGTGGACATAGCCTGCTTTGAAGATCAGAAAGCCTGAGGATAAAAGACTTTTAAAGAGAGAAACATTGCTGGCGTTGAACCTTCCTGGCTCTCTCCAAACATGCACAGGTCAGCCAGCTGAGGGACGAACCAGGAAGAAGAAAGCAGAGAAACAGACGGCCAAAATGGTTGCATCTGAGAAATCATTTTCACTTACAACTTTACGACGAGAAAGTGGAATTACCCCAATGTCCCTTTTCTCCTCTTGGGGGGGAGGGGAGGGGAGGGAGGGAGAGAGGGAGGGAAAGAGAGAGAGAGCTATAAAAGAACAAAATTAAGGATTTCTTTGAGATGGATTTAGGGGTCCTCACTTGCAGAGACTTGCTGAAGTAATTATATTGTACTGGTATTTTGTTTTACACTGAGAGTTTTGTGTCCATGACTCTTAGAATGTAACTCACAAGAGGTCAGATGGCCTTGTCTTGATTAATTTGTTCGACGAATATTTACTGAGTGAATGCAACATGCCAGAGCCTGCCTGGCTCCACGGGTACAAGGAGAGAAGATAACAATCTCTTCCTGAAACAAACTCAAACCTGATGAGGGAAAGATTGTAGTAAACCATAAGCGCCGTGCAGAATGACAGGAAGGCTCACCTAAAAGACTCAGGGCATCCAGAGTAGGGCTGGGTCTACTGGGAGGGATCCAGGAAGGCTACCTGGAGGAAGAGGCATGAGCAGAAGGAGGATAGACAGAAAGCGGGCAGAGGAAAGAAAAAAAAAAAAAGCAAAACACCTCCCCAGGTCTTCACAAAACACAGAGAAGGGTGAAAAGTGGTGAGTGGTTGGGACCAGATCCTTTGCTCTGCTGGATTTTGGAATGTTACTGACCAACTGAGCAGGTTTCTCAGGACATGAGCTTTCAGACTAAGACCAAGAGAACTCCAGACAATCTCTAGAATACTACAAGGCTACTGTGGGGTTTTAAGCAGAAATATGAGATCAGATAACAATAGGGAAGCATCAGGCAGCATTAGACTAGACCGCTGAGCACATTCAGGCTCAGTTAACTTCAGGAGAGCCTGGAAGTCAGAGGGAATCTTTCCTGAGCTATGGAAGAAACTGCAGAGATGCTCCCGAGTTAAGGGTAGACTGTGGTAGAACCAGGGTTCCTTGCTCTCCAGCTCAGGCCCAGGGTTCCTCCCGGCACACTGAGCCCAGAGGGATAGCACCCAGTGCACATCCAGCATTGGGCGGCTTACGGAGGGATCCCTCCATGTGCTCACAAGTGTCCTGTAGGTCGAACAGTGAATACTCTTTGTCCTCACCTGGTAGCTCAGGAAAATTAGGCTCTAGAGCAGCGATTCTCACTCAACCTGTGGGTCACGAACCCCTTGGGATCACAAATCAGATATTACCATTCATAACAGTGGCAAAATCACAGCTATGAAGTAGCAATGAAATAATTTTATGGTTGGGGGCCACCACAACATGAGGGACTGTATTAAAGGGTCGAAGCATTAGGAAAGTTGAGAACCACTGCCCTAGAGGACTAAAAACTTCCCGGAAGTGGTAGGATGAGTATCAAGCCCCTATTCACTTGGTTAAGGAGCAATTAAGAAACCAGAAACACAAGCAATTAAGAAACCAGAGAGCCAAGCGCTACTGCACTAGCAAAAAGCAAGCGGACTCGGCTCATTCACTGCAAACTCCTCACTTCTGAAGCCTAGCCCAGAGTGTTAGAACACAATACAGAAGTCTCTTATGAGGGGGCTGTATTTGAACTCCAAGGTGTTACAAACCCACCATCACTGGGTTTTCTGAACTCAATTGTCCTGTCCAGGCTCAGCCCTGGGAGAGAGTCCCATGGTGTAGTCTCAGTGCTCTGGATAAAAGGAGAGAAAACAAAGCAATCTACTTTCTAACTGATAACGGGCAGCAGCAACACAGGGGTGTGAGAACATCACCAGCGCCAAGGCTTAAAAGGCTTCTAAGATTAAAAGGAAATTAGATTGGTATTTCTTTAAGAAATACAAGTAAGAACAGAGACATCACAGAGCTAAGTAGATTTTCTTCAGTCAATCATTGTCTTGCAAACAGGACTTAATTGCTAAGACTGACACTGGCCAGTCCTAAGACAAGACAAAGGACTTCAGTATATCATACACCAAGGAATTTTCATTTCTTCCGGGCAGAAGCAGCTTATACTATTCATAGTTTTGTGTGTGCATGTGTGATGTCTAATGCATAGACTCTTAGGCAGCTGGAGAAGCCAGCCTGCAGCCAGTTTGTCAGTAATTAAGCCACAGCACCACCATGGGAGACAGGTTTGGCAGTTGCTGCTCGGGCAAGGAGGCTTCCAGACTGAGTTAAACATGTTTACTAGCGTGGCAGTGGAGACACACGCCATTAATCCCAGCACTCAGTAGTCAGAGGCAGGCAGATCTCTGTGAGTCTACAGACTGAGTTCCATGATAGCCAGGGCTACACAGAGAAACCCTGTCTCAAAAAAAAAAAAAAAAAAACCAGCAAAAAAACAAAACAAAACAAAAACACAGAACATATGTTTAAATTGGCTCTAGTGAGACCTCCAGGTTTGACAAAGATAAGCAATAAATAATCCCATTTTGCCTGTTTGGCAAGTTTGGAACTGGCGTGTATTTAAATAAGATAAACTCGACACAGACCAGCGTCCCATCTTCTCACTCATTGAAGGCACTAGTAAGTCAGACTTGCAGAAGAATAAAACAGTGTTTGCTAGAGACGGGGAGGTGTGAAGAAAAGGGGTACAGAAAGAAATTCAACATGGGGTGCCAAGACAGAGTGGAGGGCTTATTTACTTTGGGTTTTCTTTCAGCACCGTAGAGTAAATATTGGTTAAGACAACCTGTGATGTTTCTCAAAGTGCCCAGGGGAGGAGGGAATTTGCAGTACATACAGCAAAGACTAGGGGTTGAAAAGGTGGAAATGCTCCTTCCCTTATTTCGGTTCTCATACATTGTAGACATGACTTGAATTACCAGACTATGCTACTACCACAAAGATTTAGAAATATTGTCTCAATAGAACAAACAAACGACAATTAGAATCACTTTGAAATTCAATTTCTAAAATAAAATCAAAATGACCCGGGGAGATAAAAGCTGTTTTAAGCAGTTTTCTGTTTTTTAAGCAGTGGATGTTGCACCGAGAATGTTCTGACCGATTCACTCAGCATCACAAAGCCCTGGGATGAAATGTCTTGGGTCTTATGGTCTGATGTCCTTGCTTCAGAAACAAATGGGACCAGAGGTGTGGAGAACCTTGCCTTAGTTCCAATACAAGTAAGAAGCAAAATCTGCATGCATGTCTTCAATGTGAGGCTTGGAAGTTCCAGTCTGGGTGTGGGTGTTCCCCATAGTTCCTTTGAGAGTAAGCCATGGACCATCCACAAAGTCCTGACATTTCTGGAGGTCTCTTGTCTGAGAGCCACACTGCCTAATGACTGCCTTACTCTCTATCTGCCCTCCCCAACATGGTGGCCAGTGATCACATGTGGCTATTGAATACTAAAGATATCATGGATGCATCATAAGCACTGAGTTTTAAATTCTTAGAGCTGATGGTAGCTCTGTGGGTCAATAGAGCTCTAGTGGTAATGAGTCCCTTGAGGTCAGGGCCACCGTTGTGTTCAACGTGGTCTCCAGTATAGTATTTTCACATGCTAGAGAGTCAAGAAGTATTTTCTGAACTGAATTGGTTTAAATTTACAAGCCCTGATGGACAGAGGTAGCTGTACCTCTATGATTTGAACAAGATTCTGTGCATCCCAGACTCATGAACAACTAGCAGCAATTTGTAAAATGACTTTGTTGTGATGCTCTTTGGGTATAACTCTTGGGAAAAAAGGAGCTGATATAAATAAATACATGGTTAATAACGTGACTTCCAGGGTTCTCTAGCTCGTTCTCTTTGAACCTACGTCTTTATGTACTGGAATAAACAGCTGATGTTTTCAATGATATTGTTGAGTCCTGTGATGATGTGGGCTCCATCCTGGCTGTTTGCTCAGGCAGCTGATTCATAGTCATATTTCCTGATGTATTTTCCTAGATGGGGACCTTGATACTCTGGAAAACACAAAATTTAGCAGGTTCTCAAATGCTCGCTGCTATTCTAAAACATCTGGCCCATTTCCCTCTTCATCATTACCTTAGGAGGAGGCACAGTGGAGTGTTGGGGTCGGACAGTCCTCTATGCCATCCCCTCTTGCTGTTTCCTAACTATGGCTTCTGATGCCGTTGCTGAAATTTGAGCTCTGTCCAACCTCAGATGTTTGTTCTAACGGTTTACAAACAAGGGAGACAGTGTTTGTCAAGGCCTCAATGGGTGCCTCACAGAATAAAAAGCCAAGGGTGCGGCTCAATGATAGAATGCTCACCTAGCATGCCCAAGGCCTTGGGCTATTTTCCAATATTGCAAAAGCATAACAAAAAATAAACATCAGCCAAGCAGTGGTGGCACATTCCTTTCGTCCCAGTACTTGGAAGGCAGAAGCAGGCAAATCTCAGTGAGTTCAAGGCCAGCCTGGTCTACAAAGTGAGTTCCAGGACAGCCAGGGCTGTTACACAGAGAAACCCTGTCTTGAAAAACCAACCAAACAAACAAAAAATCAACTACAAATACTGATGGTTTCCTTCGTGCCCCAAACTGGTCCAGGGGCTTTGTTCATATGAACACATTTTACCTTCACATTACATGCAGGTCTGTTACTGTGATCCTTCAGAGCCCACTTACAAGGTGCATTGAAACAGACTTCCTCGGGGCACAATCTGTTTTCAGCCTCTACACTACGCTGCATTGTCCCGTGAATAATGAAGCCTTTATAAATACCAGTTTACTGTTGTTTTTGTGAAATATCTGGAACATCAATAATCAAATGCCTTTCAAGTTCCTGCCAGGTTAGCCTTCGTTAGTGACAGCTATTCATTGGGGAGGAGAGTAGTTATTTATTTTCTTCAAACAATCTCTTTGAGGACACAAACTGTCCTGAGCTGACCCATAGTCCTCCATCTGGTCAGAACAATGCTCTGGACAGACCCCAAAGCCACCTGGGCAACGGGAGGTGGAGAGGGCGGTGGGTTTTAATTAGTGTCTATTAGCTGTTAGGTGAAGAGTATCTATTCGGATGGTAGGTGAAGAGGAAGGTCTTATAAAACCAAACATGAATATCAAGTCATTCTCCCCAAACTTTCTTGATGAGGTTAAGAGGTAGAAACTGCTTTGAATGTGAGTCAGCAGCCCCCAAGTGCTCCTCTGAGGTATGATTCACAACGTAGCTTTGTATTCTCATGGGGAGGCTATTTGCCTCACGGCAAGTGACCTCATTCCCTCCTGATGCTTACACTAATCCCTGGAGTTAAAATCTTGGCTGATGGGCATGTGTATTGGAACATGTATGTGTGTAAGAGGCAGAGCTAATGACGAATCCCTCAGCAGAGGTCCTGGGTTGGATGTATTTAGTCTATTGTGACAAGCTTGTCAGTCACAACATACTGGCTTCTAATGAGGCCAGGGAGTCTATTTTTAAATGCTGTCTTGTTCCACGAAACTGTGCCATTGTGGAGGTTAGGGAAGTATGTAAGGCAACAATATTGGCTAGTGTAAAGTGCTCAACATAAACCCAGCACGCCTATTTGGAAAAGTGAATAAAGTCAGTATCCTATGCCCTCAGAGGTAAGCTTTGCGCAAATGTCACAGCAGGAGTTCAGAATCTCAGTGAGAACCAAAACAATGCCCTCTGAGAGCCAAGAAAGCAGCAATCAAGCACACAAAGGTGTCTCACAGTCTGTCATGTGGTGCGTGCGTGAGTGCCTGTGTGTGGTCACTGTTCATGTCCATCCCCCCACGCCTACCCCAGCTTCCTGAATAGCCAAGCCGCCACATGAAGTTCATACAGACCTGTAGTTCTTTCCTAGCTGCCTTACTGGCTCTGGGAACAGTCCACCCTGGTGGAAGGGAGAGGCTGGAGCACTCTCCGGGGCACTGGCAGCTGTGCCCAAATCCTGGACAGAAGACACCCGTTTGTTGACCCAGCTAAACAAAACACCACCTTGGAGGAGAAGCTTCGGGCAGCAGGCCCCCTTCTTCAGCTGTGACCTCGGGGTCTCCAGTACGAAAACATTACGTCATAGGTTCACGGAATTATCTATTACGTGGCAAGCTGTGTTTAGAAGAGGCAATAAGGAAACATATCCTTCTTTTCATTTGAACTTGGTCATCAAAGGGATCTGGCAAATTGTGTTGACAGTTGGGCATAAATAGCCATATTTTGACCATGAAACCCCAAAGGCATCTAGGTCAGGTCTCGAGATAAGGGAGGCACTGAGGATTTCTAACCCTGACTCACATCTTCTCAAAACCAGCTTGATAAACACGAGTGGAGGCCTCCTGTGGTCGTGATGGTATTCACGCAGGCACCCGGGGCTCCTTTTGAAGAACAGCAGTGGATGTGGGCACACATCCCAGAACTCATTTCCTGGCAGATGCAAACTGCAACCTTCAAGATTTATTTCCAGCTACATGGAAAAAGCTACAGCATAAAATCACTTTGGGCTCTTTGGGCTCTTTGGGGTGGTGAATTAGAGGGAAGGTGTTGTAATAAATTGTATTGTGTATACCGGGCACCGTGAACAGACTTCTGAAATATCCACTCACATAGAGCGAGGAAACGCGCTGTGACAGGGCGATGAAGAGGCAGGAGGTACGTGTCAATAAGGAATAAAAGTGTTTCTAAGGTAAATAAATAAATGCAGCATTGAAAGAAGTAAAAGGACCAAGTCGGAGCAAGGAGGCACAAGGGGGCAAAGCCACCAGGTCAGTGTTTTCTCCCCAGCTGGTTCCAATGAAAGTTATCATCACTTGACCAACACCTTCCCGGCACTTCCGCTCTCCCGGTTTCCTGTCCCATTGTTCCAACGACACCTGGAGGTGAGGGCTCCTGTATTGGATAATAATGGGGCTGTGCATCAACCAGTAGGACCACCCTGTGTCACCAGCTCTCTGTTCTGCCACACCAGCAGATGTTGTCGCCCAGATAGCTTGGGTTAGCCTAGTCTTTCAGAGAGAGGTACGTTGTCCCAAGTGGCAGAGCCCGTACATAGGTGCTGAAGAGTGCGTCTAGTCACCCACAGAAGGAAGGTTTTACAACCCATACTGGCTAACTCCAGACCCACCGCTTCTCTGTTCCATCCGCTCTCTGCCCAGGCCTTTCTACCACTACAGATCTACTCAGAAAAGCTGAGACGTCAAAAAGAAAAACAAGCTGGAGTTTTAGCCCTTGAAGTGGTCAGGTCAACAAAGGGGAGAGCATGTGGACAAGTCGTGACGGGGCTCCTGTGGAGGGAACACAGAACAGAGAAGAAGGCTTGGAACACGACTGAGACCCGAAGAGCAGAGTGGGTACGACCAGCTCCAGAGTGGAGCAGTGGGGGAGGTGGACACTGTCCACGTTGGGGGTCGGGGGTGGCCTCATAGGATGAGAAAGAGCTGTGGGGGCCATTGACCTTCGTGCTGATGAGGAATTTCTGTGAGCTGTGAGCCATCTGTCACGGTGGGCTTGGGTTTGAAGAGAAGCAGCAAGAGCCTGGAAGCCTAGTGACGGGCTAAGAGAGACAGGACAGGCCTCTAAACACAGCTGAACGTGAGGAAGGGGAGGAAAGAGAGACTGTGGAAGAACTGACAGGGCCTGGATGACTTGTCAATTTGATTTTGTATTTGTAGAGAGTGATGTCCTGGGGAGTCAACGGTTAACTGTCATTATTTGATGTTTCAAGCTCAGTTCATGTAAATACCCATACAAAAGAATGAACTCCACCCTTTTTGTGTTCTTGTTTTAATCTGGTTATTTTTAAGCAAAAAAAAAAAAAAGACCAACTCATTATCCCGAGTACTATAAAATAATTGCTACTGTTATTGGACCCAATATGTAATTGAAGCAGATAATACTTGTAGAGCCTTTGGGGTCGCACTTGTACGTTACAGGGAAAAGAACTTCATTTCTAGAGTCAGTACAGGCCTGGGTTAGAATTCTGAAGTCCCAGCCAAGTGGTGGTGGTAGCATATACCTTTAATCCCAGCACTTGGGAGGCAGAGGCAGGCGGATCTCTGTGAGTTGGAGGTCAGCCTGGGCTACAGAATGAGTTCCAGGAAAGGCACCAAAACTACACAGAGAAACCTTGTCTTGAAGAACCAAACAAAAACAAAAACAAACAAACAAACAAACAAAAAACCAACAACAAGAATTCTGAAGTTCCCACTTATCTTCTGTGATGTACTGGGAAGTCGAGCCTCTTAGAGACTTTGCTTTAACTTCCACATGAAGACAGCAATTATGGCTACCAGGCAGGTAGCAGTGTGACAAGAGATGACAAGTAAAAGTGTCCAACACAACCCTAACTCCCAGGGCCCATGTAAGTCTCTTTCCTCCATGTCCCCAGCCTACCTTCCACCTGTTTCCTTTTCTCTGATTGAATTCTAGATTTCTGAGAGCTCAAAAAGGCATAAAATACAGTGATTGTCTGTGAGTTGCTTAGGATCTAGTTCATGGCCCTTGAAATAATAATTGATCTTGTACAACAATAATTGATCTCCCAACGATACGTTCCTAGTATCTGAGGTCATTGAGTTAACAGAAGAAACAACTCGGGTAACCAGCCAATATCTACACATCTAATTCTACAACACCTTACACAAGCCAATCTCATCTTCCCTATCCCATTTCCTCCCTAAGTTAGCCTGAAACACACGTTTCCAGAGAACATCACGGTTGGATGGTGGTGGCATGTAGCCAGAAGTATTAAACATACCAAGGAAAAGCAGTTTTAAAAAAAACGGCCACTGATAATTCAAGAAAATAACCACTATCCAGTTCATAAAGAGTTATGTACACACACTAGCTGAGCTGATAGCCAAGGAATGGCAGCTAATGAATGTGTGTTTTCTCAAGACTTAGCAGAAGGTAGCTGTTACTGGTTAAAGTACAATTTTATGCTTTGATGAGAGGTATTTTTCATATTAAAGTTTGGCTAAATTCAGCTTCCTGATATGAAACTTAAGACCTGAAATTCAAATGTACTAAGCGACTCAAATCCAGTGTGAACTGTAAATAAATAGTATTTGATTTATTCCAGGCCAAACCTTTTGCTGTACAAAGAAATTGAAGAGGAGAGGTATATATGTTTATTTCAACTAAAAGGTAATCAGAGGGTAATAATCTGTTGATTTTTATAATTGCATTTTTCTATATAAAACATGTAAATAGAGACAAATATAGGTTATAAATAAAATGTGTGTGCATAAGAATTTAAGGGCTCCTCTTTCTTTCCGCACTCTCTCCTTCCATTCTCTTCCCTCCGTGTGGTTTCTCTTTCTCTCTGTCTCTGTCTCTCTCTCTCTCTCCCCCTCTCTCCCAGTAAAGCTCTAAAAAGGTAATAAAAAAAAAAAGAATTTAAGGTATTTACCTAAATGTGGGCCGGCAAGATGGGTCAGAGGATGAAGTCACTTGCTACCAAGGCTGAAAACCTGCATTCAACCTGAGGAGCCCACATGGCAGTAGAGAAATCACTCTACAAGTTGTCTTCTGACTTTCACATGTCATGGCAACCCTTACACTGGCCTCTGCCACACACACAAAGTAGGTAAATAAATAAACAAACATACTGCTCCCCACCCACACACACACACACACATAAATGTTTAACTATGAAGCCCTCACTGAACTTCTGTTTCCCTAGATTTGGAGAAGAGGATGATGGGACAGTGTCTGGGAAGAGCCTTTCCACACATGAGAGTGTGGAGATTCTCAAATGTCCCTAGCATCCCTGTCCCGAGACCACTGTCTACCTTCTGACCAAGAGGTCTGTCTCACTTTTATCTTGATTTCTCAGGAGCAGCCGAAAGGCAGAAATTAGCTGTGGGGTGAGGGATGCTACATAGAAAGCTTTATCTGAGGGGTGGTCTGAGAATAAGAAAGTTTCTCAGCCTCTGAGTCACTGTCCACTGAAGTCCGGCATCCCAGACCTATCCTCCTAGCCTATGGGAATAGACAGACCCAACTCTGACTCTCAGCCAGTTCACTAAGGCTAACCCAGAGATCAGCATGATGGGTCCTGACTAATGTCCAGGCATCTCCGAGTGTGAGAAAAGGTATATTCTTGATTTGTTTCATGGGTTAGCTGCCACGTGTGTATGTTCTTGGGGTGAACTCAGAGTGTCTAATGTCATCCCCACAGCTGTGAAGAGGTATTGGTCCTACCCCACCTTCTAGACGAAGAGTCCCCCAGCCTAGCATTTACACACAGGTCTGATGAATGTGCTAAGCGCTCTGTCCCTCATTCTGTCCTTGTATTGTTACTTAGAATTGTACAAAATTGTACAGAAATCAAGCCATAGAGTGTTAAATCTCTCAGAACGACTAATAAGAAGCAGAAATTTTAGCCCTTGTGGGACAGGTGGGCCAGTCCCATAAGCAGCTGTTTAACCTGGACCCACGAGGCAGATTCACGAGAATGGACACCCTTCAGGTTGCTCCATGCGGCGGTCAGTTCCTAGGGCCTCACCCTCAGCAGGGAGGAAGATTTAACCCTTCTAGTCACCCAGAAGAAAATCCATGGAGTCACTCTCACTTTCCATAGTGAGGAAAGGCTTAAAGATGTGTTCCTCCTCCTCAGGGCTTCTGTTATTTTCCAGTATCACAATTAAGTGTCTCATTGTTATGGGCAACAAAATTCATTTGCCTAATTTTCCTTAAGTGATTCTTGCTCGGTTTCTGTTTTTAGAACAGGAATGGATGTGGGCACCTCGACTGGCCCCTGAAGAACTTCTCTAATCTCATTAGCACAGGTCCCATTATTGAAAAGGAGTTACCAAGTTGGCCTTCTTAAGTAGGGTGTAGGTAGTAACAGCTAGCTTCCCTGTCCTAGAGAAACCTTTAGAACCATCAGAGAGGGATTCCATGGCAAGTGCACTACTCAGGTGTTCTGGAATGGGGTGGGGGGATTTTTTCAAGGTTCCTGCAGATGGCCCCAAACACAAGAGCAGATGCAGACAACCCAGGCTGGACGGCAGTGGCTCTCTCCTTCACTGCCTGCCTTCTCCTGCTGGACCTCCTCCTTCCTGTCCTTGCTTCCCTCACTCCCAAGGGCAAGACGATAAGAAACTGAGTCATGATTTCTGCTATTATCGAAAGCCTTGTAGGGCTTCCCATGGGGAGGCCACTGACTCTTGGCCACAGTGGGCTGCACTTCAAAGTCCTGGGGAAGTCCCAGCGGCTGAGAAGCTAGATATATGGTCAGCAACTTCACGAGCTTGAAGGGGGCACCAGCTGGGGGTTAGGTCCGACTGAGACCAGGTTTATTTGTGTTTTGATTAACATTTAATATTGATTAATATTGCTTCTTATATGACAGTGTATTGCATGAATTAGCTCATTTAATTCTCAGAACAAGCCAAGTATTAGGTAAATACTCCTAAAATCTACATTTCACAGATGCAGACAGAGAAACAGAGAATTGAGTCTAGGAAAGTCTCAACCTGAAGGCTTAAGTCTTAAATATTTAAGAGAATAATGCCCATTAAGCATCTATTGCTACTATATTAAACACAAGATGCTTAGGAAAAATAATTCCTTTGGGGCTGGGGATATTGCTCAGTTGGTAGAGTGCAAAAGAGTGGGAGCAAGGGAGGAAGGGAGGGAGAAAGGGAGGGAGGGAGGGGGGAGGGAGGGAGGGAGGAGGGAGGGGGAAGAAAGGAGGAAGGAGGAAGGAAGGAAGGGAGGGAGGGAGGAAGGAAGGAAGGAAGGAACTTTTCATATCATGATACAAATGTCAAGTCAAACAAAGACAATAATTATTTTTCATACACGTCACAAAAACATTGTGAGAACCACTATAAGGAAAAAAAAAATACTCCCTTGCCCACCCGCACCCCTGCACAGGTCCTGTCTGTACGAAGATTAAGACAGCAGTGGTGGGCCTAGCCAGAGATGTGAGCTTAACTGCAAAGGAGGGAGCCATCACCTGGGAGCTGTACACGGAAGCAGCAAGCCTCTCTCCCCGGGTCTAGTAGATCTGCAAATGTGCGTGGGACCCCAGGGCTCTGCTGTGGAAGTTCTGAGTCAGCTGGACTGGGTTGGTGCTCAGAATGTGTTTTCTAAAAAGCCCCCGAGGTCACGGGAAGCCCCCGAGGTCACGGTCGTCTCCTGGTAGGATGGGAATTGCTTCACTCTGGTGCTGTGGCCACCATGCTTTGTACTTCCTAAGGAACTATGTGGGAGTGTGAACAGTGACGTCACTGTCCAGGCTTCAGGAGAAGGAAGTCCACACACTCTAAGGAAATCCTGATGGCTCCAGGGCTGCAGGAATCCTCAAGAACACATAGAGCCAGGCCTTTTCTCACTAGTGAGTTACTCTTATGACCCGCCATCTGGGAGAGCTCTCTCCTATAGGTCTTTCTTATTTCTAGGAGCAGCACCTTCAACCTTTTGTTGTTTGTTTTGTTTTGTTTTGTTTTGTTTCCTGAGACAGGGTTTCTCTGTGTAACAGCCCTAGCTATCCAGGAACTGGTTTTGTAGACCAGGGTGGCCTCAAACTCACAGATCTGCCTGCCTCTGCCTCCTGAGTGCTGGGATTAAAGGCGTGCACCACCATGCCCAGCAACCTTAAACTTTCCAATGGCCCTAGATTTTTGAAGGTTGAGGCCCAGCCCACTGGGTGTGATCAGCCTTCAGAGGTGAAAATCCCTGGGCCTGGCGTTTGAGAACTCGAAGATAACTAAGATGTGTCCACTGATGCCAAGAAATCCATCCAGCTGTTTAAACCGGAGATGGACACAAAGACAGCTCACTGTACGAGAACTTGGACAAGAGCCTGAGGGGTATGAAGAGAGGGCTGTAGATCATGGAAGAGTGAATGTCTAAGCTCATGTGAAAGTAGAGGGAATACTTGAGGGTCAAGTGTTGAGGGACAGATGAGTAGGTCTGGGAGTTGCATCTCCATGGTAACACTTGCCTGGCATGCATGAGGCCCTGGGCTCTACCCCCAGCACCGCAGAGAAAACAAACCAAGAATTACCAGATAGATGGGGGCAAAAGGAAAAGCCACTTCAGGCTTGAGCAGATACACGCTGCATTTTCTTTCAGGAAAATCCCTCCCTCCCTCCCTCCCTTCGTCGGAATCTTGCTTAGAGTCAAGTCCCCCATGGTGGCAGGCGGTCCAGGCCTCCCAGTCAGAACTACTCCCTTCCTGAGGCACTAAGGCCCCCAAAGCCTGGTGGAGCAGGGGTCCCTTTGGGGGTATTGCTTATGTTGTGAGAAAGGCGTTCCCCACTTCTGTGGAATTTGTGGTGTAAGGATGACCACTGAAGGCTGTCAGCAGCTGAGGCACTACCAATGGATGCTTTTCTGTTGAGTCACTGAGACTTTAACCATTCGAGTGATGCAAGCAGATGTGTGTTTGGAATGTGATGCTGGAGTCTGGGTGGAGGAATGCCTGGATTAACAGAGACTGAACCCTGGAATCCAGGGAGAAAGCTGCTCAGACAGGCTACTACAAGGCCTCTAACCCTCACAGATTCCCGAGAACAAGAAGAGGCAGCATTGAGCGATGTTTAGGAGATGGAAAAGACAGAGCACTTGGACTGGGTGTGGCAGGGGAAGAAAGAGGTCATCAGGGCTGGCTCTGAATTCAGGCACACCCACATTTGGACTCCGCTTGGTACTCCTAATGGCTGTGGGATCCTATTCAACTTCTTTAAGCCTTGGCTTCTGCGTCTACATCCAGGCAGGGATAACACTGACACTTAATGGAACTGTAGGAGGATGAGATGAGGCAAGGAGAGACAAAAACATGCAGTACAGAAACGAGCACCAGGTACCAGTATAAAACCACTCTTTCATTGAGAGTGAAGAGGGAAAAATTAAAGATGACCCTGATGTTCTCTCCCTGAGAATCTGAGCAAAGGCCGATGGAATTAACTGGTGTAAGAAGTTCAGGAAGTTTACTGGGGAAGGAGAGTATAAGTTTGTTTTGAGGCATCTTGAGTCTTATAGGCCCTTAGGACTTTGGGGTAGGGGTGTCCAGCAATCCATGAGGCTCAGACTCAAGGTTTGGTGGACACTGGCCAATAGAAGGTCATTGAAACAATGGCGGATGGGAGAAAGTTGAGGATTCTGTGCACTGAGAGGGAGGAGGGGAGAACCAAAGGAATCATGAAGTTAGCAAGATGCAAGGAAGTCTTCATGCAAGTATAGAGGATCGTCCAGAGAAGAGGACCTGTGAGATGGCCGTGACACTCTTACTTCTTCCTGGGAAGGATGAAAGACCAAAGCCAACCCCAGTTGACTGGCTAACAGATCTCTAGCCTTACCCATGAGATTATCTTTAAGAGGCTCACTATGGTCCTCAAGTGGATTGACGGCTCTTACCTCCAGGTATTGATTAGCCAGGCGTAGGAAGCGGTCTGTGATGTTAAATACATCCCTCCAGTCAAAGTTGGTCATGCCATCAGCCTGGCTCTCTCGTGGACCGCTACGGAAGAAGTTTAATATGGCTTCAGTGGTAATACCTTCTTCTGCAAGCTGCCTATTTATGAAGTCTTTTACTGTTGGGTGTTCCAGGGTATCCTTGGGAAGAAGAAACATAGTCACAGAAATTAAGAATTCTGTAGGCTCTTTGATCTTATTCTTAGAGCATTTCAGATTTTTAATGACTAGTGATTGAGACACTAAGGCTCACTAGCTGGTAGGTTTTCCTCCCATTACGAGGCATATGTATGCCTATCATTTTCTTCAAACACAAGGGCCTCTAGAATAGAGGAGAGACAAGATGGAGTGTGGGAGGGGTATTAGTGAGCACGTAAAATGGTATAGAAGATTTCCATTGGATGGCTGTCTGTTTTGTTCTCATTTTAATTTCCCTGATATTGAGAACTCTTGCCTCTTGGCTTTCCAAAGTTGCAAATGAGGCCGTACAGACACAAGCGGACATCTTGGTAGTATAGAGCTGGCCTCTTCAGGAGATACCCTTTTGAACCTGAGACCTTCAAGTGAATTCATGGGAAAGATACTGATCTTGTGGCAACTTTTAAATTCCCCCCAGAATTTAGGACACATATTCCCTACCCAGTGCCAGTGACTCCACTTGGTGACAGTTTGAGGACTAGTGCTTGGGGTTCTGCTTGCTATGGCCTGATCTGACTCAGGTAGTGATGAACTATCTCTAGAGCCCTCCTCCTTCTTCCCCATCCTATGATGTGAGCATCCTTACTCTGATCATGGTCATCTGTGTGCTCTTTTCAAAGAAGTACCAGATCTGGGGCCCCACTTCTCCCCAGGCTTTGGCCAGCTTCCTAACTCGATCCAGTTCTTCAAAAGTTGAGTTGGCCTAAAAAGACACACAAAGAGAAAACAGAAGGAAATGTAAGAGAGAACTTTTAGTTCTATCTTCTGCCCTCGTCATAAACCTTAATGTTTGGGCAAGGTTCCTCCTCCTCCTCCTCCTCCTCTTCTTTTTAGATTTATTATTGTATTTGTATTTTAAGTATATGGGTATTTTGTTTGCATGTATGTCTGGGTACCACGTGCATGCCTTGTACCCATGGAAGCCAGAAGAGAGTATCAGATCCCTTGGAAATGAAGTTACAGACAGCTGTGAGCTGCCATGTGGGTGCTGGGAATCAAACCCTGGTCCTCTGAAGAACAGCCGGTTCTCTTAACAGCTGAACCATCCCCCCATCCTGCAGGCTCTTCTTGGAAATGCTTTTCCTTTCCTAGGCTATTGCCATTTCTCAGACTCCAGGACTGACAGAATCCAATCTGTTAGTTATCGCGGAGGTACATGTAACAGTGATGTTATTGTTTCCAAGTCTCATTAAGTTATATTTGGGTCCTAGTGAGCAAATACTCATCCTCCCCATCTTTGCCTGTTCTGGGAAGCCAGGGATCAGAGAACAGTGAATATTTCCACTAGGGATATAAATCACAGAGTGGGAAAGAAAACTCCATTGCAGGCTGCTTCAGAGAGGGTGGGCCCAGCAGGGGCACCAGAGGGAGGCGTTTCTACCATGACTGTGAATGGGGGAGGAATCCATTTAGGGAAGAACAATCAGGAAAGCCATTGGCAGGAGCATATTTAAACACACA
>CABHPP010130634.1:0-19249 GCA_902168425.1 Peromyscus attwateri | reverse complement strand
ATTGTTGTTCTGTTAACTGAATACCACTCTGTAATTGCAAAAAAAAAATTGCAGCTGTTTTGTTGACATTCTGAATGCTTCTAAGTAAATACAATTTTTTTTATTAGTATTGTTGTCCTTTTCATAGGTCTGACATTTTTCTTCTCAAGGGGAAGCTAGTCTTTTGCTTTTGCCCATTTTGGGTCACATGAATTATTGCAGTGTTTTCTTTTCATATAGTTAGCTGGATTAAAAAAGCTTTTATCTACACACCCTGCATATTGTGATAGGGGTAACATTTTCATCCATAGTTGAAACTCCAAAGTCGTGATCAGTTGGATAAGAGATAGTACATAACCTACATGCAAAGCTGAGAATGATCGATGATCGATTCTATCACATGGTGTGGGATTATTAGAATCAAACAATCTGAAAGTCTGTCCTTGAAGGACTAATAGAAAAGTATGTTCTATTCTAATCACAAGGACTCTTAACTTCCATTACTGTGTAA
Source organism: Peromyscus attwateri (assembly GCA_902168425.1). Lineage (NCBI taxonomy): Eukaryota > Metazoa > Chordata > Mammalia > Rodentia > Cricetidae > Peromyscus > Peromyscus attwateri. The sequence goes on along the minus strand of CABHPP010130634.1, from coordinate 18,759 downwards.
TGGCAGTGACATTCTGCAGTTCCCTGTTTAAGACCTGAGAATGTATCCCCAAAAGCGTGAGCTTAAAATACAAGACTGCCATATTAAACTTGTTGTTGACATCAGGCCTAGCAAAGGCTGATGAGAACGCTGGCTGTAATGCCTTTGCCCGTCTATCTAAGGATTGCTCAGGAAACTTGACTGTTAAAAAGTATTTTTAATTAGTTGAGCCAGCTTTTCTTAAAATTATGCCACATTTAAAATTAAAGTAAGGGTATATTTTCCTATATTGTGATTTATCCCTTGATAAATCAGATACAAGAGAAGACGATAAACTTTACACATTAGTACCAGTTGTCCAATCCATTCGGTTTTTCTTTATAAAACCCAAACTCATTCATTAGTCATGTTTAATCTGCTTAGCAGTTAGGGAACAATTTGGCAATTTTGTGGTTTTTTGAGATTATCATTCTCTTAAAGTGCCAGTGTTTTAAAATAGCGTTCTTGTAATTTTATGCGCTTTTGTGATGGAGTGCTGTTTGTTACATAATTTTGACTTGGGTTCTTTACATTTGCGTTTGTTTATGTAATTTGAGGAGGAATACTGAACATGAGTCCTGGATGATACTAATAAACTAATAACTGCAGAGGTTTTAAATGTTAGTTAAATGACTTTCACTTAAGAACTTTAAGCTTTTTGTCACGCTGGTAGTGCCTGGCAGTAAACAACTTCAAGGCATTTTCCCTTTAAAAACACTTAGACCATGCTAGTAAGACTGCGACTACCGACGGAGGACCTGACAACCTATGGAGGAACGAGGGAACCAGCTTCCAAAACGTTCTGACCACATGCTCACCTGCACTCATGGACACAGCAGTAATAACATTTAAAATGATAGAAATAGGCTAAAGGTTTTTGTCAAAGGTCCCAAATATGGATAGACAGAGACCATAATCTTTCCAGATGTTAAAATGTTGAGTTACACAAGATTAATTTAAAACTCTTAGGTGAAAAGGGTTGGGTTCAGAGCTCACACATCAGTTCTAGGCCTGTAGTGGACCTCAGGCTGTAGAGGTCTTGGTTTCTAACTTAGGAACAAGTCACTGACTCAGATGGAAGTTTGTGCTGTTGCTTTAGAGCGGCCATGGTGGACATCTGTTGTTAGTAAGCGATCCATTTAAAAGTGAACTCTGCCTCAAGGAACTTCTTTGTAGCTTTAGTGGGTGTGTCGTGACAGCTACCCTTTTAAAGATGTTAAGAATGGGAACAGTTTGCCTTGCCTAACCAGCTTCAGATCTTAACATCAAGAAATGGAACAAAAACTCTTAAATTTGAGGATTAATGAGTTCTGTTCAGTGTCCAAGCAAGTATCCCCTGGAACTGTTTTGGCTCTTAAATTTTAAGCTGATGAAAGTGAGTGGAAATTACTTAAGTAATGCAATATAAAACTTGTATAAACAGTTTTGGAAAGGTAGGGGAATTACTTTCAAGCTTGAAACAGTTACAGCACAATAGAATCAAAAGACTAAGGTATATAGGTTTTGGTATTGTGTTTAAAGGAGTGTTCTTGTAGCCCAGGCTTGTCTGGAGCTCACTATATAGCAGAAGATTGGATCCCACCTCTGCTTCCCAAATAAATGCTGGGATTACTGATAGGTGTCACCACACCTAGTGGATTTTCTGTAATTTAAAAATGACACTTGCCACCCTTTTTGATAATTTTAAATTTGATCCCCAGGACCCACCACTCCTACAAGTCATCTGACCTCCTAGATGCGTGAGAGAATCACTGGCGTGCTGAATTTCGTTTCCTACCTTCTGGGTTGAGTTTGGCCGGTATCAAACTGTCTTGTCTAGCTTTCAGCTTCCCAACCACCGTAAAGTGCATCCACATTTGTATGCTTTGTTTAGAGTGAAATTTGGGCTGGGCGAAGTGAAGCACACCTTTAATTCTAGCACTGGGAGGCAGAGGGATCGTTTGAGGCCAGCCAGGTCTACATACTGAGTTCCAGGACAACCAGGGCTTCACGGAAACCCTGCCTCACCACCACCCCCACCTTCCGAGAAAATGAAATTTGGAAGAGGAAACTACATACACTAGGAGGGCAAAAGGTAAGTGCTGAAGAGGAAAACGCGCTTTAGACGACAGCAGCCGTTCAACAGTTGCCTTGGTGCTTAGGGAATCGAGTATAGCTCAGATGGTATAGTGTGTTGAACCACATAGAAAATACCAGTCTTTGGCTTGCGGAACGTGGCCAAGCCCAAATCCAGGTTCGAGCCAATGTACCTGAGAAGAGCCTCATGGCTTTTTGTCCTCAGTCAATCCAACATGCCAGTATTAACATTACTGCAAAGCTGCACACACCACAGCTTAAGTCTAAGTCCTAAGTGAACCATTGCCTACTGATTAGGTTCCTAGATAAGGGGCTGTGAAGTTCCTTAAACTTGTTTTTCCATTTACATCAATTTCTGTGATCCTTGAAATAGCTCAATACTAGGTCAAAACAGGTTGGATAGCCACTTGAAGAGGTGAGCTGCTTGGTTTACATATCCCTAAGCGAAGCAGTGCTAACAATTTTGGGAAATTCCCTGGGGTTCAGCCAAGTTACTTCCTTGAGTAAAGGAGCAGAATGTCCCTGTGCTCTAGAAATGCAATTTCATGATACATTATAGCACAGAAATCCAAACCACACACAACACTACCACACTTAACCGATCTGCCGGGGAGAAACGGTCCCGTTCAGCATGGTCATTGGGTTGGGCCCTAACTAGAGTTTATTGACAAATTTATCAACAGGAAAGGAAGTAATACAGCTATGGAATAACACCACCTCAGGGATGGTGGGCTTGGTGTGCAGAAACGGATCCAGGGCTAGAGCAGCAGGGGAGGGTTGGATCTGTAACATAGAAAGTGTGTGCGAAGAGTTCGGATCTCCAGCTCCAAAAGAAAAACAGGGAAAGGCATAGGGTACTTTTTTTTCTTTTTTTAAAAACTTTTTTGAGACGGTTTCACTATGTCAACCAGGCTGACTTCAAACGGAGATCCACATGCCTCTGCCTCCCCAGTGCTGAGATTAAAGGTGTGCACCACCACGCGTACCTACTGAAAAGAAAAATGTGTGTGTGGGGGGTGTTGCGCTGCATGTATATAAGCACCACACACATGCAGTGTCCATGGAGGCCAGAAGAGAACATCAGGTCCCCTGGAACTGGAATTGCATGGTTGTGAGCTGCCGTGTGGGTGCTGGGAACTGAAATCGGGTCCTGTGAAGGAACATTTAACAACCGAGCTGGTCCCGCCCACTTGTTCTTTTGTTCATCTGTTTGTTTGAGACAGGGTCCTATGTCCAAGCTGGCTTTGAACTCACTGCAGCTAAAGGTGCCCCTGAACTGTTTCTGCCTCAAATATGGGATTCAGAAGCAGAGAACCACCCTGGGTTATTTTCCTCTTTAGTTGTGTAGTTAGATACATAATGGGGCTGGAGGGATGGCTCAGCCATTAGGAACTGGCTGCTCTTCCAGAGGACAGGTATTCTCAGCATCTGTATGGCCACCCACAACTCATCTGACACCCTCTTCTGGTCTTCACAGGTATGCATGTGATGCACAGACTTACATGCAGGTAAAACACTCATACATATAAAGTTTAGAAAAAAAAAATGTTTTCCCCCTTGAGACGGGTTTCTCTGTGTGGTAGTGTGAATATATTTGGTCCCCATAAACTCAGGGAGTGGCACTATTAGGAGATGTGGCCTTCTTGGAGAATGTGTGGTCTTGTTGGAGGAGCCTGGATGACACACCTCTAATCCAGACCTCGAGGCTGGAGGGCACTCCTTTAATCTGGATCTCACTTTCTGTGGAAGAGTTGCCTGGTCAAGCTGGGTGGTGATGGCGCACGCCTTTAATCCCAGCACTCGGGAGGCTGAGGCAGGAGGATCTCTGAGTTCGAGGTCAGACTGGGCTACGGAGAGATCCAGGAAAGGCGCAAAGCTACACAGAGAAACCAAAAAAAACAAACCAAAAAAGTTGCCTTGGTCATGGTGTCTCCTCACAGGAATAGTCAACACTAAGACACTGTGTGGCCCTGGCTGTCCTGGAACTCTCTGTATAGCCTCGCCTGGCCTTGAACACAGATCTGCCTGCCATTGCCTCCTGAGTGCTGATAGGAAAGGCATGTGCCACTATACTGGGCAGAAACCTTTGTTTTAAAAATAAAAGATAAAATATAAAAATACGGTTATCTGTCCGGAATTTCCCAAAGACATAATCAGAAACAGGCAGAATCAGAACTGAAAGACCATTGGCATGGCTCTGGCTGAAATGCCAGATGATTCCACATAACTAGGTGTTCAGTCAGCATGGAACTGAGGAACTTCCCATTTTGATACCTTTTATCTTGAATGGAAGTTTCTAATTTTCCTGTGGGGAGGGGGGTTCAGTCTTACAAACAGTTTTGGAAAGGGGGGTTAGAACTGAAACGTAGGCCGGTTTCTAGCCATCGGCAGATGGACTGTTTGTGGAGGTGGAACAGACCCAGAGCGTGGCCTTGACAGGAGAAGGTTCCTTGCTGGGAACGGCACTTTACGGCAGCTGACATCCTTCTAGACCATTTACAAACCTAGTCCTAGCGGAAGTGTGTAAAGAGCAATTAGGCTTAGTTGCTTAGATTCACATAGAGCCACTACTTAGGAGCTTTTACATCTCCTGATTATTGGTTTCAATTACAGGTCATCTTTTTAAAAATCTCCTGTGTGTATGCCATGGCACACAGGCAGGTCAGAGGTCAACTTGTGAGAGTCTGCTCTCTCCTGCAGTGCGGGTCCTGGGGATCGAACTTGGGTCTTCAGGCTTTGCAGCAAGTGCTTTATTCACTCAGCCATGTTACTGGCTCAAGGTCCTTGTTTAAAAGCAGTCGAATCATAAAGTCAGAGCAAACAAAAACCAAGTTATGTACTAGTACGTGGAGAGGCAGTGGATCTCAACCTTCCTAACGGACCCTTTAATACTTCTCACGCTGTGCTGACCCCCAGCCATAAGATTCTTTTCACTGCTATGTCATAACTGTAATTTTGCTACTGTTTTGAGTCATAATATAAATACTTTTAGAGAGAGAGGTTTGTCAAAGGGGTCTCGACCCCCCAGGTTGAGAACAGCTGGCCTGGGGCCTTCTTAGAGCAGACACTGCTGTGGTCCATCCAGTCTCTTTTCCCACCCGGCCTGGCTCTGCCATATGTCAGTCATATGGACTCGCCGCTGTGTCGGGGTTTGGGAACAGCCTAGGCATGTGAGAGCTCAGAGGCAGACTAGGCAGCTTTTCACAGAGGGAAAAGCACCGCTGTGTTGGAGGCCATCGACCCCAGGGCGCGGCACAGTGCAGGATTGGTGTCAGGTCACAGCTGGTTAGAGGCGAAGATGCTGCAGAGCGGCAGGAGTCTACCCCGTACCATTCTACAGTGGACAGCGGCTGTGGAGATTCAGGGGACAACTCCTGCCGTAGCAACCCAGCAGCGCCTCTCTCAAGCACACATGAGATACGTAAGCTGCCTCCCGTCGCCTTGCCCTCCGGGCTCCCTCCTCGCCCTCACTGCCTGGACTCTCTCCTCCCGATCGATGGATAGGCTTCAGTAGCTGATGTGGGGGGACAGCCAGCCCGGGGAATGCTGTTGCGGCAGACCCTTCCAGAAGATCATGGAAGGGAGAATGGCCACACACACTGCAGAAACTTCCGAAAAGCTTTGTCAGCCATGGTGGCGCAGCCTTTAGTCCCAGCACTCTGGAGGCAGAGGCAGGGGGATCTCTGAGTTCAAGACCATCTGGGTTACACAGTGAGACTCTGTCTCAAAAAACAAAACATACAGGCTCAGCGGTTAAGAGCACTGACTGCTCTTCCAGAGGTCCTGAGTTCAATTCCCAGCAACCACATGGTGGCTCACAACCATCTATAGTGGGATTTGATGCTTCTGTTATTTTGTCTTTTTTTTTTTCAGAGCTGAGGACTGAATCCAGGGCCTTGCGCTTGCTAGGCAAGCGCTCTACCACTGAGCTAAATCCCCAACCCCTGATGCCCTCTTCTGAAATAAAGGTGTACATGCAGATAGAGTACTCATACACATAAAATAAATAAATAAATAAATCTTAAAAAAAACATACAAAAAACACAGTTGCCCTTACTTTGATATTTAAATTTATTCACACACACATACACACACACACACACACACACACACACACGAGTATGATTCTACCAATCAGAAAGGTTAGCTATGTCCTCCGCATATATCTGTATATGTGTGTATACATATATACACACATATATGTATGTATGTTGATAGCTGAAGTGATATACACTGAATGAACCTCTTTTTACTTTCTCTGTTAAGAACTGAACTCAGGACCATCTTCCTGCTGAGTAAGTGCTGCACCACTGAGCCCTCAACCATTGTTTTAAGAAGATGTATTTGTTTTATATGCATGAATGTTTTCACTTGCATGTAGGTATGTGCACTTTAAAAAGGTAACATGTTTACATGCTATTTGCAGGCTCCATTGTGCGCTTACCAACCTGTCTTGTTGGTTTTGTGGTATCTACAATCGAGCCCTGACCCAGTATTCATTGTACATTATTAGTCTGTAATGGCATCGTGTCTAACGTCTTTGTGACAGTCCACTGAAGGAATTAAAAAGACAGCTCTCGTCTCAAAGAGCATAACTAAGATGGGTAACAAGGGCCTAGGAAAAGACTTAGGTTTCCCCAAGTTCCCTATTCCTGTCGGGTAGTAATTTCATGATGTTTTTTAACAGAAAAAGAACAAAGACAGTTGGAAATCAAGACACTCCCCCCCCCCCCCCCAGACAGGATCTCACTGTGTATCTTCAGCTGGCCTGGAACTCACAGAGATTCACCTGCCTGTCTCTGCCTCCTGAGTGCTGAGATTAAAGGCGTGTGCCACCACCGTCTGGCAAAGACACTTTTAAAATACATTAATGGAAATATTTACAGGTCACAGCAGAGTGGAGGACACTCTTAGTTTTGGGGTTGGTGGAAGCTAATGCTACACAGAGCTACACAGAGCCCAAGATAAGTTGTAATTAGGCTCCTGACCTGCAACTTTCCAACCTCTCCAAAGTTATTGAAGTTCTAATCAACTAATCAGCTTTGTAGAAGGTTCAGGGAAAGCTGCATATTTTTTCTAGGAACTTTCCTTCACAGATTTGCTCAGTCCTGTATTGTTAAATGTTTAGATAGTTTGTGATTTTTTTTTTTTTTGACAAAGAGGCTCCAGTGACTATCTGTTCCTTATACTCACATCACTATCTATGATGATTTTATTTTGACATAAATACATTTCAAACAGTGAAATTGCTGAATCAGAGAATGTGATGGTTGGTGCTATCAACTTGGGGAGCTTTGAAATCACCTAGGAGACACACTTCTGGGAGTGTCTATGAAGGTATTTCCAGAGACATTTAGCTAAGGGGGAAGACCCTTCCTGAATTTGGTGGCACCATCCCGTGGTCTGGGACTGAGGGCTGAATAAAAGGAGAAAGGAGGAAGCCACCAGGGCACAGGCATTCATAGTTCCCTAGTTCCCATACTTCCTGGAGCTCCTGCCTCCACGGCTGGAGGCTTCCTCACAGCAATCCTTATCCACCATGCTGGCCCAGACCCTCAGATCAGGAGCCATGATAAACCCTTCATTAGGTCAGATAGCTTTTATAGTGTATTTTTTCAACACCAAAAACAACTAAAGCAAAAGATGAGCCATATTGGGTGGATTTTTACCAAAACTCCCTTCAAAAAATTAACTCAAGTGTAACTTTTAAAAAGGCTATTCAGATAATTTTGCATACAAGGAATAGGGAAAGAATATTGCTCTTTAGGACTCAATAAAGGTTCAAACCCATAGTGGAGGAAAGCATGAAAATAAATAAATAAATCACAAGCAGATAACGTGAAAAACCAAGGAAACCCACTGGTTGAGGTATTCATTCCTCTGTATCCTTCGTTATTTTTCGACCTTTCAGGTTGAAGATGAACAAAGGCTTCTTTTGTCTTCAGGTAATTGCCGAGTTGTAGACGCCAATCAGTTGAGTCTGTCAGGTGGAATGGGCAGGAAAAGAAAATTTGCAAAGGCATTAACACTTTATTGCTTTTGGTTTGTTTGTGTTATCATTCTTTATAACCTTCAGAATATCTAAAATGTTTTAGTCCGCAATTGTGTCAGAGTTGTTTTCTTTAAAATATGTGCCTTAGGGACTGGAGAGATGGCTCAGCAGTTAAGAGCACTGGCTGCTCTTGCAGAGGACCTGGGTTCGGTTCCCAGCATTACGTATCAGTTCACAACCATCTGTAACTCCCTCTTCAGGGGATCTGATGCCCTCTTCTGGCTGCTGCAGGCATTGCACCCACATGATGCACAGACATACACACAAACTCATACACATAAAATATTTTTAAAGCCTAAAAATAAACAAATAAACACGTGCTCTAAATAACAGTAAATAATATTTCATTTACTTTTATTGTTACTTTATGTGTGTAGGTGTTTTGCCTCCTTATATGTATGTGCACCATGTTCATGCCTGGTGGTAAGGAAGACCAGAAGACGGCAACAGATTCCCTGGAACTGGTGCTACAGGCATATGGGAGCCTCCATGTGCATGCTGGGAATTCACCTTGGGCCCTTTGCAATAGCAACAAGCACTCTGATTTGCTGAACTCTCTCTCCAGTCTCAGCTAGGAATATTTTCTTTAATATATTTATTTTTACTTTATATAAATCGGTGTTTTGCCTGCAAGTATGTCTGTATGCGGTAATCAGATCCCCTGGAACAGGAGTTAAAGACAACTGTGAGCTGTCATGTGGGTGCTGGGCATTGAACCCAGGTCCTCTGGAAGAGCAGCCAGTGCTCTTAACCACTGAGCTATTGCTCCAGCCCCCACCAGGAATATTTTTAAAGGGGTGGGGTGGGGGGAATAACAAGACAAATGCAAATTTCCTTCCTCCCTCCCTCCCTCCCTCCCTCCCTTCCTTTTTAAATGTTTTTGCTATGTCTTATTTTTTTCTGCCAGATGTAATTTTCTTAACTTTAGGACCAAGTGGTTGTCAACTATTATTGACAAAAATGCTTAAAAACTGGGCTGGAGAGATGGCTCCGGGGTTAAGAGCACTGGTTGCTTTTGCAGAGGACCTGGGTTCAGTTCCCAGCACCCACCTGGTGACTCACAACCATTTATAACTCCAGTTCCAGGGAACCCAATGCTCTCTTCTGACCTCTGCAAGCACCAGGCACGTAAGTTGTGCACTATATACAAAACTGAGGCTGGAAAGATGGTTCAGTGGTTAAAAGTACTGGCTGCTCTTCCAGAGGACCCAGATTCTGTTCCTAGTGCCCACGTGGTGGTTCACAACTGTCTGTAACTCCAGGCCAGGGGATCTAGCAACCTCTTCTGGCCTCAGGTACCAGGCACACATGTGGTGAGCATATATATATTTATATGCATATATGCATATATATATATTCATACATTCATACATCGAAAATAAAATAAAAAGAAAGTATTAAACAAGACATGGGTGTGGTCGCACATGCCTTCAATCCCAGCAGCTCTCCTGGAGTTCAAAGCCAGCCTGGTTTAATAGGAGTTCCAGGCAGGCTAGAGCTACATTTGAGGAAAAAAAAAAACAGCAACCAAAAAACTCACTTAAAAAAAAAATCATTAAAGAACCGAGCACTGGTGGCGTATGCCTTTAATCCCAATACAGGGGAGGCAGAGGCAGGTGGATTTCTGAGTCCCAGGCCAGCCTGGTCTACAGAGAGAGTTCCAGGACAGGCTCCAGAGCTACACAGAGAAACCCTGTCTCAAAAGAAAAAAAAAATCATAAAAATATTTCTACTTTGCAATATTTTAAGTACCCCATTTTGAAAGGGGATAATTACAAACCAAAGGAGCAAAAAGAACGGATACCTTTATCGGCGTCCACGCCTCCACTATCCAAGTATTGGTGGAAAGGATGTCTGAAAGAGGAAGAAGGAATGAGTGGATTTCAATCCTGCTCCCGTCAGAGCCTCATGTTACTTTCTGTCTTTGCTCTTTCCCTCTCCCTCCCTTTCATTTCACTCGGCAGGGCAGGTCGAGAGCGAGGCATTCAGAAAGCACATGTGGCTGGCCAGGGTGAGAGCCCGGCCTGTGCTCTCCAGTCACATTTGGCAAGTTAAGGGGTGGAACTTTGGCCAGGGATAGAGGCTAGGACGGTCACCAGGGAGACAGGCCCAGCTCCAGGCCACTCTCCCATGGAACTCTGCAGCGTGCTTGTTCTGGAGGAATTTTTATCACTTAGCATTTCCCAGTTGCTGGGAGGGGCCTACTCAAAGCCCCTTCCTTGAAAGCCCCATTTCGATGATAGGAAATCCGAATCTATGGTGTTTTGTTTTGTTTTGTTTTGTCTTGAGACTTCACTGCCATGGACTAATAAAGGAGTAGCTTTTACTAATTTTCAGAAAGCCAAAGAATTTCTTCAAGACACACTTTTCCACCCAGGGGCTCTGGAATGAGGAGGGCGCCATAGCGTGCCTTCCCCGCCTGTGGCGTTCCACGAAAGCAGTTAGGTGAGCAACGGGAATGGCCATCTTAACGTTCTTAAGTGATCATCTTAACATCCTCTGCAGACTCTTTCCCGGGCTCTGGTCTTACTGCCACACAAAATAAAACTCATCTGGCATCATGTCAGAGGGAAGAAAGTCTGAGAAAAATACTTAAAGAGTAAACTAAGCAAGATGTACTCTCGGCAAAGCTAGTCAAAACCAGTCCATCCAAGGTGATATAAGAAACTTCCTGCTTTGAAGAGCTCTCTCTCTCTCTCCCCCTTTCCCTCCCTCCCTCTATCTCTCTTTCTCTGACAGGATCTCACTATGTAGCCCTGGAGGACACTGTAGACCAGATTGGCTGAGATCCACCTGCCTCTGCCCTGCCCCAGGCTGCTGGGATCAAAGGTGTGCGCCATCACATTTGGCTTTTCTATAATCTTAAAAAATATTTTTGCCGGGCGGTGGTGGCGCACGCCTTTAATCCCAGCACTCGGGAGGCAGAGCCAGGCGGATCTCTGTGAGTTCGAGGCCAGCCTGGTCTACAGAGTGAGTTCCAGGACAGGCACCAAAACTATACAGAGAAACGTCTCAAAAAAAATTTTTTTTTACGTGTATGAGTATTTTACCTGCATTAAGTGCACCGTGGGCATGTAGTGCACATAGAAGCCAGAAGAGGGCGTCAGATCCCCCTGGAACTGGAGTTATAGATGGTTGTGAGCTGCTATGTGGGTGTTGGGCTGCACCCAGGCCCTCTGCAAGAGCAGCCAGGGCTCTTACAGGCAGAGCCATCTCTCCAGCCCCTATTTTAAATTTTTAAAAAGAGAGCCAGCATGATACTACACAATTTGCTGGGTGGTGACATTTGTTGGGAATAAGTCTCTTCTCACTAACCTAAAATGTGATACGGTTTCTAACACACAGATGATAGATAAGACCAAAGCCACCACCCTGTTTTCCTTGAGAAGGAAACCCTCAGGTAGCCAGCCTGTACCCTGAGTGCAAGTTCTCTGTGGCCTTCCTCCCTTCCCTCCCTTTCTTCTGAGGTCCTGTGTGTGTTTTGTTTGTTTCTTTTTCTTTTTTTACAAATCACTGAACCCAGGACCTTGTGCTCGCTAGGCAAGCGCTCTACCACTGAGCTAAATCCCCAACCCCCTCTGTTGGCTTCATCTGTGTGCCATTATATGCTGCTCCCTGCACGGAAGGATGGCGTCTCCTCCTCTGCCTTTCTTCTTCCTGTCTTTCTCTTCAGTTTCCCACCTAGCTATAACCTGATTTGCCATAGGCCAAACGGCAACACATACTCACAGCATACAGAAAGACATCCCACAGCCGTTGTGAGCTGCCATGTGGGTGTCGGGAACTGAACCCGTGTCCTCCGGAAGGGCAGCCAGTGCTCTGCTCTAACCACTGAGCCATCCCTGTTTTTTGTTTTTCAAGCAGCCCTGGCTGTCCTGGAACTCACTCTGTAGACCAGGCTGGCCTTGAACTCACAGAGCTCCACCTGTCTCTGCCTCTGAGTGCTGGGATTAAAGGCGTGTGTCACCGCAGCCGCCGCCGCCGCCGCCGCCACCACCACCACCGTCTAGCTTAACTTTCCACTTCCTGTTAAATCAGCAGGGGGAGGTCTGCTGGTTAGTGTTCTCTGCTTGACAGGAACTGGGGAGAGGGAACGCTCCACTGAGGAGCTGCCTCCATCGGACTGGCCTGTAGGCAGGTCTGTGGGGGCATTTTCTTGGTTGATTGATGGATGTGGGAGGGCCCAGATCACTGTGACTGGAGCCACTCCTGGACAGATGTCCTGGGTTATGTAAGGAAGGTAGCTGACCCTGAGCTGGGAACCAGCCAGCAAGCAGTGTTCCTCCATGGTTCTGCTTCAGTTCCTGACGCCGGGTTCCTGCTTTGAGTTCCTGCCCTGACTTCCCTCAATGAGAGACTGTGGCCTTTGAGGTAAAATCAACCCTTTCCTCTCCACGTTTGTTTTAGGCGGTGTTTGATCACCGAAAGCAAACTGTGGCAGAGTCCCAGCACAATTCACCTTGCTTGAGCGATGGCGAAACATCTTTCTAGGTCTGTCTGTCTCAGAAGCATGAGGAATCCCAGCTGTTGGCAGCTGGACCACCTACATTAGGACATGCCTGCAATGCCAGCACTTGGGACACTGAGGCAGGAGGATGGTGAGTTTGAGGCCAGCCTGGCCTCATAGGCAGACTGTGCCATGGGAAGGGAGGAGAGGAAGGAGGCAGGGAGACAAAACTGAGATCTCCATGAACAAATTCACTTTTCTACTCAGAAACAAACTGTATATCCTCACAGTTGGCCTAATGCTGAATGGGGAGCACACACCATTTCTATAAGCTTGGGTTCTCATACTCTGTGACCCAGATACCCACCATATTTCTTGGATATGCCACCAAGAAATCCGGACATAGCATTATAATTCTAGAGGTAATAGGACCTTGGGAGAAAAGTGGACATGGCTTTGTTCACTGGTACCACTTTGTCTCAAGACAATATATTCACATGATACCATACCACACTTTTCAGAAATCATGGTTACTTTGGAAAGTTCTTCTCTTTTTGGATGACTTTTTTTTTTTTAAACTTAAGTATAAAATGTTTAATGTTCAGAGAGTTTAATGTTCACTCACAGAGTTAATGTCCCCCAGCCCGGTGTGGTGGCACACGATGCCTGTCATTCCAGCACTGGGAGGCTGAGCTAGGAGAACCACCTATCTATCTATGGAGAGCAGATGGGGCGGTGGGGGGGAGGGGGAGGAAGAGGGGAGGGAGAGGGGGAGTGACAGGGGAGGAAGGAAGGGAAAGAGGCAGAGGAAACGAAAAGGAAGCGCTTCCTGGCCTCTGAGACAGGTCAGAGGGTAAAGACTCATAGCCCGAGTTCAGTCCCGAAACCCACACGGTGAAGGTAGAGAACTGACTCCCGAAGCTGACCTCTGACCTCCACACACGTGACAGTGTGCACACAGGCGCCTGTGCGAGTGTTCGTGTGCACACACATATACACACACCCCCACACGTGCTAAATAAAGAAATGCAAGAGAATGAAAAAAGAAACCCCTCACCCCCGCGAACGCACAAGGAAATTTCATTCATTCTCCTTCATCAGAGGCCGGGCTTCCCTGAATACACCCATCAGTGAGCCAGTCAGTAGGCCGGATCCGCTGCATCAAACCGGGTTTCGATTCTTATTCCAACCAGGCTCTAAGTGAAGGTCTTCTAAATTATTATGTTCAAGGTTATACTCAGTATAAATCTCTCCACCTACTCTATCATTTTACCTTCTCTTAATGACATGTGAGTTCATTAAGTAGTGACAAGTGACACACGCCATCGAAGAGACTATGAAGACCACTTATATCCCAATTCTACGCTGCAGGATGGGAAGAGAATACAGCTAGAAAGCCCCTCCCCCCAGTGTGGCGGCACAAGGCTGTCACTGCACACTCAGGGGTTCAGAGGTGGGCAGAGTTCTGTGAGTTCAAGGCCAGCCTGGTCTCTATAGTAAATTCCAGGCCAGTCAGGGCTGCACAGTTAAGACCCTGTCCCCAAAAGGTATAATAAAAGTAATAGTAATAATAATAAATTAAAAATAATAAAGCTGTAAAGGACACATTATTTTTTACTTTCTTCTAATGTGTATATGTGGGTATGTACATGTGCATGCGGAAGAGAGCGTCAGATCCTGTGGAGCTGGGGCTCCGGGCAGTTGCGAGTAGCCAGATGTGAGTAGCCAGATGTGAGTAGCCAGATGTGAGTAGCCAGATGTGAGCTAAGTTCTGGAAACTGAGCTTGGGTCCTTTGGAAGAAAAACAAGTTCTCCTAACTGCTGTGTTCCAAGGGTGCATTTCTTCTTCATTTCATTATTTAATTATCTTACGGGTGTGGGTTTCTTACCTGTATTTGTGTATGTGCACCATGTATGTGCCTCATACCCTCAGTGGCCAGAAGAGGGCAACCGATCCCCTGGGACTGGAGTTACAGGAGGCTGCGGGTCACAATGTGAGAACGGGGAACTGAACCTGGGCTCACTGAGCCATCTCTCCAGAGCCAAAGGTACATCTCTTTACACCCCATTATAACCAGTTCCTTTCCATAGGTACACGAGACCACCTTGTCCAAACAGAAGGTTGAAAAATCCAAAGACCTGGTGGATTGGTAGGCAATTGGCTAGTGTATACAGCAGGCTAGTCCTGGACCTATTTGTCCCTTTAATAGATGGGTCAAACACTGGGCTTGGCCCTGGAGCAAAACAGACCAACTGCCTCTGTCACAAGAAGGGTCTATGACCTACCTGACAATTCAACACACAGTTAACAAGGAAACACATACGTAAAGAGAATTTTAGATGCCGCCAAAGTCGTGGAAATAATAAAGCAAGTGGCTGGTGACGGCATCACTCACTCCAAAGAGTTCTTTCCGTGAGGATACAAGGAAGTTGGTTCATTTTCCCACGTTACTAGCAGTCCCAAGTGCTCGCTGTTTCAGTGCCTTGGACAACACCTGGTCATTGGCTGATGCTCAGGACCCCAGGCCACCGTCCCCTCAAGACCCCACAGGTCCAAGTCCCTTCCTGGGCCAGGAAGGGGCAGACTGTGCCCCCTTTCCCCAGGCCTCTCCCGTGGTGTTGTATTCACTCTAAGGGGCAGGCCTCAGGAGCCAGCTCAGGATGTGGAGGGTTGCAAATAGCAGCAACAGCTGCAGCTGGAGGTGGCTGCCCGGGCAGCATGCCAGCTGCAGCCACCGCAGGAGCCAAGGCCTCCCTGGCCTCCCGCATGCCCCTGTGAGCAGCCCACAGCGACAGAGGCCAGTGCACTAGTGCAAAGGGTAGCTTTCTCTTTCCCACCGTGCACAGTGCTGCCGGTGCTGCTGGAGGGCAGGGGAAGAGAAGAGCAGGCCGACTCGGGGCCAGCCAGCGGCAGGGGCCTCTTTTGCTGACACTGAGGGAGCGTAACGTGAGTGCCTGAGGAAAAAACAGGAACACGGCACAGCCCGCATGCAAGGTGCCCAGGCCTTTCCCTGAGAGTTGCTCGGTCCTTGTTCTGGATTGCAGGATCTCTCTAGCCCACCCCACACCCTCCAGTTCTGCCAGTGGGACCCAAGGCCTTGCATTCTACCCCTGAGACATACAACCCCAGCCTTTTCTACATTTTTTTTTCTTTCCCGGAGTCTTCTGCAAGCATTTTTTTTTTTTCTTTCCCGAGTCTTCTGCAAAAGTCTTCTACAAGAGTCCTGTTTTCCTCGGACCCGTCTCCCGAAAATGCAAAACTGCAAGGACCCCAAAGTCCTTTGGGTTGTTGATTTCAGGGCCACCCTGAAGATAAAAAAAATCCACACGGTTTTCTCTATAAAGTGATAGATGTTTGCCCAGAACATACACGTATCCTCCTGAACACTTTTCATCATCTCTTGGTGACCTACAAGGCAGATGCTACGGAAGTAGCTGTTAAATTGTGTTATTTAGTGAACGATGGAGAGGGAAAAAAACCACTACACGCTCTGTACAGATGACTTTTGAAAAATGACATGAACTAGTTTTGATTCATTAATGAGGAACCTGGAGTATGGGCATGTCTAACTGTACTATTTATAAGGAACAAGGTGTAAGCCAGGTGTAGTGTAGAGGCACACCTATAAGCCCAGCGTTTAGAAATCTGAGGCAGGAGGATTGCCAGGAGTTCAGGGCCAGCCTGGCTACGTAGTGAGGTTGAGGCCGGCTTGAACTGCATAGTAAGACCCTGTCTCAGAAAACAAAAACAAAACAAGGAAGGATAGAGCCAGGCCCGGTGGCACTCGTAACCAGCACTTGAGAAGCCGAGGCAGGAGGATTGTCACACGTTCAAGACCAACCTGAGCTACAGAATGAGCTCCAGGCTACCCTGATTGTAGACGAGTGAGAACTTGTCTCAAAACAAACAGGAAGAGGGAGGGAAGTGGGGGAGGGGACAGAAAAAATAAGGAAATTTAAGAGTCAGGTGTGGTGGCACACAGCTGCAGTCTCAGCACTCAGGAGACGGAGGCAGGAGGATTACTAGTTAGAGGACTGTCTGGAAGACAGAGTCCTAAGCCGGTCGGAGCTCCGCAAGTGGTTGGTGGTGGGACGGGCCCAGGCCACACACAGCCACGCGGAGGCTCTGCTGGGCTGGGGGAGTCAGCTTGAGGGGGTCTCCCAGGGCTGGTGTGCAGGGCCTCGTCCTCTGGAAGGCTTTAGATGCTGCCTCCTGGGTCAGAGGCCGGTGCCTGGTTCCTCGGGGAACACGAGTTCACCTCCTGGGTCCTGCCTAGTGAGGGGAGCAACCCTGGGCTTTCTGCCTGTGTGCCCTAGGTCCAGTTTCCCCGAGGAGGAGAGGCCTGGTGAGGTGCAAGATGGAATTAACCCCTTTCCTTCCTCCTGGCTGGTGAAGGTGCTAGGTGGGAGCACCATTTGAGTGTCAAAAGGCTGCTCTCCTGATGCTCCTGGTGGGTTTAAGATTCTGGGTGACCAACGCTAGGTGGTGGTGGTGCATGCCTTTCAGGAGGCAGAGGCAGGTGGATCTCTGTGAGTTCGAGGCCAGCCTGGTCTACAGGGTGAGTTCCAGGACAGGCTCCAAAACTACACAGAGAAACTCTGTCTCCAAAAACAAAAAACAAACAACAACAAAAAAAGATTCTGGGTGGCCGGCCAGCTCTGTGAGGCTTGGGCCACCAGCCCGGGGAGTGTCTCTGGTCATTTTTAGCTTCTGTCTCTGCTTTTATGAGAAGACATAAGAAACAAGCAAGGACCAACTGTCCAACACCCTGTCACGGGAGAGGACTGCATTCTCCTCCTTCCTTCTTAGAGTTGTTTTGCTATCATGCGCACAAACCATTTTTCATAATCTAAGTGTTAAGGATTCAGCTGATGAATCGGGAATAGTGGCTCATGGTTGCAAATCTCAGCAGCGGGGAGTCTGAGTTAGGAGAACCACGAGGACCTTAAAACAAGGGGACAATTCCAGTAGGCAGGAGAATCAAGAGTTCAAGGCCATCCTCAGCTACATAGCAAGCCTGAGACCAGACTGGGCTACATAAGTCCTTGGCTCAAGAAACACAGTATAGAAAACATTAGCTGGTTTTTGTTTGTTTGCTTGTTTGTGGAGACAGGGTTTTTCTGCAGCCCTGGCTGGCCTCGAACTCAGAGATCCACATGTCTCTGCCTCCTGAGTGCTGGGATTAGAGGCGTGCGCCGCCGCCGCCGCCGCCGCCGCCGCCGCCACCTGGCAAAAACCCAGCTTTTTTTTTTTTTTTTTTTTTTTTTTCTTTTTCTTTTTGTTTGTTTCTCTGTGTAACAGCCCTAGATGTTCTGGAACTCACAGAGATCCACCAGCCTTTGCCTCCCAAATGCTGGGACTAAAGATGTACACCACTATGTCTGGCTTGTTATTTTTTTTAGTATTTCTTTTACGTATATGTGCCGAGTATCCTAACCTACCCGACATGCCAGCACCATCGAAGAGTACCCCCCACGGGGTCAGCTGTCTCTCCTCAGGACTCAGGCCTGACTGGGCCGGCTTCCACTCGCCAGCATCGTGAGGGAGGATCTATTGATCAGTAGACCAGGAAGAAAAACCAAACCAAACCTCTATCTTCCTATTTTCACACCATCATAAAGTAGAAAAAACCTTGTGTTTGTACCAAAGACAACCCCCCTCCCCTGCCCGGCCAAAACCCATCTTTAAACTTGGCTGTGCAAATAATCGTCCGTTTAAGATTTGGGTTGGGGTTGGGGATTTAGCTCAGTGGTAGAGCGTGCGCCTAGCAAGTGCAAGGCCCTGAGTTCGGTCCTCAGCTCTGAAAAAAAAAAAGATTTGGGTTAAGGGGCACAGTTCAGGTCAAATTATATGTAGTCTGAGCTAATAGCTGTTAGTACCACTTGAATAAGTCAAGTTAGTTTTCATTGAGTTGGTAACGTTAAAAACATTTTTTGTGTGTGTGTGTGATAGGGTTTCTCTGTGTAGTCCTGGCTGTCCTGGAACTCACTCTGTAGCCCAGGCTGGCCTCGAACTCACAGAGATCCACCTGCCTCTGCCGCCTGAGTGCTGGGATTAAGGGCATGCGCCACTAACAGCTGGCTCAAGATTTTAATTTTTTTTTTTTACTTCTTGTGTATGAGTGTTGCACATATGAGTGTGTACCACATGCATGCAGTACCCAAA